>BPLR01002702.1:0-42752 GCA_021605095.1 Caerostris extrusa | reverse complement strand
ATACGTATTGCTAGTAATGTTGCTCTTCCTTCATAGATCGATTCTAAGACCAAGGGCCATCAAAATTCACATGGATGAACATCACATCACCAAGAATGGTTTGGCACAGAACTGGTAGATCTCGAATATCCACTCCTATTTTTCCGGCCTGATGCCGCGCTCGGGCCTGTGTGCTTTATCAAACTGAAATGCTGTAGATAGTTGTTTGTTACCCAGTCACACGGAGAAATGGTAGTAAGGTATTGACATATCATCATTACCTGTACCATCGAATTTGATGAGCTAGATACTGATCAACAAGCTTCCTATACCTAAAAAGTTTAATTTTTTCACTAAAATAACAAAATTGTCTTTCTGATTTACCTGAATTGGCATTAATATAATAGTGGCCTGCGGCTGAATGACTAGGCGCCGGTGCGACAGGCTTCGGTTCAAGCCCGGCGCATAGATGCCTGTAGTGGCTCAGAATCCACCTAACCGAGGTCTTTATCTAATATGCCTGTAGTGAGCTGATACAATCCAGTCCCATAAAAAAAAGAAAAACAGCCTCGTCTCGAAAATGTTAGTAAGCAGACAGCTCACGATGGACTGTCTACCAATGGAGAAATGTCTATATAATATGCTTAGAAGTGACAATAGACCATTTTAAAGTATATATTTTTTTATCAAGGACTTCTAAAAAAAATTGATCACACATAAAAAGCGGTGAAATATTTTAAATATAATTAAGGGACATATTGCTGTATTTTTGAATAAAAATATATTTCGAATCTAACATCTTTTAAATTGTTTATTCTGCTAATACTTTTACATTTTTTTTATCGCTTTATGTATTCTTTTTTTTTTTTATTCATTAGATCACCTTACTTTTATGGGATAAAATTATAAAATGTTTACTTCCCTAAGGATTGTTAAATTTATAATAGTGTATTTTGGATTATTTTTCTCCTCACTGAATGAAAGACAATCACTTAATCAGATTTGGAATTAAATACAAATGATTTCATTTTTATAATAACAACCATCATCTAATGATATGATGGCGAATGGGCGCGCTGCGGTGCTCGGTATCACAGGTTTCGAGTTCCGGCAGTATCATGGATGTCTGTAGTGGTTCGGAATCCACTTTAAACAATAGGTCCCGGTCTAATATAATTGTAGAGCTGAAAACCCTATTCCTGCAAAAATAAACCATCTCCTGTTTCAAATCTGTCAGTAGCCAGACGGCCTTGGCCCACCATGGGCTGTAGCGTCATGGCGTTAGTCCATCTAATGATCTATTATCTAAGATATGAAAAATCTAATTTTTAATATTCAATATTTTTTCTTTTTTTAAGAACTGCAATAATAATAATAATAAATAAGGATAGTCCTAGCATACATTTTAAAAAAGTTTCACTTCATGCACTTTTCTTATTATAGTATGTATTAAAACTGTGTTAAATGAAATAAGAGCTTTGAAGGGATGAATTAGTATGGAGATTTCTGTCTTCTAAACAGGAAATAGGTTAAGTCAAATGTGGAGGAAGAGCTCTCATGTATGAGGAAATAGGTCGAAAACTAGTTTAAAATTATATGAATGAGTGAAATTCTAGCGTAATTGGAATTCACTATGATTAGAAATGAATCCTGTATTGTCAATTAACCTCCTCTTAGAAAGGGCACAAGTTCATTGATGTACATTTGTTGTTTGCTCATGAAAATTGTATGACTGAAAAAAAAATTGGGGAAAAAAAAATTATTTATTATAAAATTTCTTAGTAATGAAAACAAAGAATTTACAATCATAAATAAAATTTATATTATATAATATTATTACAAATAAGTTAAACATGTATAGAGCTATACAATATCTTATAATAAACTTTACTTTGTAAATATTGAATTAATCGATTAGTTGCCACTATTCTAAAATTATTAATGTAAGATGCTATAATAAAGAACTTGAAGATGAACTTGCTGTATTTTAACCCTGAATATTCTTGTAAGCCTTAATGTATGAAATCTCTTTATGAGTAATTTATTATGAACTCTTCAGTGTTGTTGTCGTATCCCTCATGGAAGGATGGTGCAGCTTCTGTTCTGATGAAGCACCCGTAGGTCGAAGTCTGACTTCTGCTCCATGTGCTCTTATAGTCATAAGAGACCTGGACCATACGGCAAAGTGGATTCAAAAACATCCATGGCACCGCCGAGACTCGAACCCTGTCGCACCGAGCCAGAGCGCTAGATACTCGGCCATTCAGGCGCAGCCTTCAGTGTTGACTGCCATATATGTAGATATTATTCGTGTAAAATTAAAATTTTGAATATTTTATATTGCAGTCGTTGTAGAATGAATAAAACAAAAAATCAAATAAAATGTTAAATTATTTTCCCTTCAATTAAAGAAATTCTTTCTTAAATTATTGTTTTCTTTTGAATTAAAGAAATTCATTCCTAAATTATTTCCCCTTCAATTTAAAGAATTTCTTTCCTAAGGAGGTTATTCATTCCAGGGAGGTGAAGAGGTTGAAGTATTTACACATTAAAACTGAAAGAAAAAATGAATACAATAATTCAATAAAAAAATATCGTCCAATTCTAAATAAACAACAGAAATTTATAGATCAATTTTCAAAGATGTACGTTAAAATATTTGTAAAACTATAAAATTAAACCTTTGTGGTGAAAACGTTTAAACGATTTTAAGTTTATTTTTATAAAAATAAAAATAAATTTACGTCCATTTTGATAAGAGCCAGATTCACAAACCAATGGGAAATTGCTTAGACAGCGTGTTGGCAGAATTAGGTTTGGGTCCGCTGGCAGTTTATTCTGTGGTCACTGCTTTCAGAAATGTGAAGATTCCATGGCTATTGCGGTAGTTTATGTGATGATTATGCTACATAGTAGAAGTTTTTCTGATTCTTTCACTGGCCTCTATGTGTGTGTGCATGTTATTTAATATAGTTATAACTAATTTCGTTTGAGTTTCACTAATTTCTTGGACAACCTGCTTCACGCTAACTTATTAAGTGTTTTGTATAAATATGCGTTTTTTATCTACCGACACAGTTCTAGCCGTTCTCCCTTTTGACATTTGCATTGGTTATGACCTCATCACTAATGATTATTAGTTACTTTGCTGCAGCTTAAGCGCATGCTGGATATTGAGCAATTTCTTTCTTTCTATTCCTTTTATTGAAGAGACCGAAGGCAAAGTATTTCAAGGATTTTGAATAACGGAAGTTTTTATGGTTTTGTTAAACGATATGGTTGTTTTCTTCAGAGTACATGAAAATGTATGTGTAGCCAATACTGTTGCGGCTTCTGTTATACAAAACTCCTTACCAGTTAAATTTGGGATGAATGTTGTTTTCTCTATATCTTTTATATATATTTATCTTCTTCCTCTTCAATGGCGCTACAACTGCATGTTGGGTCAAGGCCTTATGACAAATTCCGAAGCATTTGATGCTACTGGGGGTAAGGTTGTCAGACCTATGCGTTTTCACTCTACTGTCATATTAGACCGGGACTTAAAGTTTAAATTGGATTCCGAACTACTACAAACATCCATGGCACCGCCGGAACTCGGGTCCGAAACCTCTATTACCGAGCACCAGTTAGTGGACATTAGACCTATTATGAAAATTTGAGGAGTAGAGTTGTCAGCCCTACGCGTCTCACTCTACTTTTATATTAGACAGGGACCTAGGATTTAAAGTTGATTCCGAACCACTGCAAACATCCATGGCAACGCCGGGACTTGAGTCCGAAACCTGTGTTAACGATCACTATTATATTGCTCGTCACTCGGCCATCAGACACCTATTATATTGCTCGTCTATATATATCAATACATAGATAAAAATGATCAAAAATTCGCTGTTATAAATATGTATATATATATATATATGTAACAGCGAATTATATACACTCAGGAGCAAAACATTATGACCACAACTAGATTTTGCAATGAACTCGCCTGGATGACGTGGAAGGCACGTGATCAGGTGGAAGTGGTATTTAACTGCTGCTGGAGAGTCTGAAGAATCATTCTTTCCCTTACTTCTGTGTGTGATGGGAAAGGCTGCGGATCTAAGCGACTTTGATAGAGGGCAGATTGTAATGGCTCGGAACAGGTATTTCAGAAACTGCACGACTCGTGGGTTGTTCGCGATCTACAGTTGTTAGTACTTATGCAAAGTGGATGAATGAAGGTGAAACCAGCAGTAGACGACATGGTGTTGGACGTCCACACGCTATCAAAGAAAAAGGTCGTCGGAGACTGTCTCGCATGGTGAAGCAAAACCGGAGCCAGACAGTGGCTGCTTGACAGCCCAATACAATGCAGGGCCAAGTAGGAATTGTATCGGAGCACACTGTTCAGCGGACACTGTTGGATATGAGGCTACGCAGCAAACGTCCGACTCGTGTGCCTTTGCTGACCAAGCGTCATCGCCAACTGCGCCTGCGCTGGGCCCGGGATCCTCGTGACTGGTGGGAGATATTTGCCTGGTCAAATGAATCACGGTTTGTCATTCCGATGGCTGTGTCAGGATACGCCGTCTTCCAGGGAGAACAGTTGCTCCCTCAATGCACGGTAGGTCATACACAGGCCGGTGGTGGCGGTATTGGGCTTTGGGGGACGTTCTCTTGGGCGTCTCTGGGACCCGTGGTTGTGGTAGAGCAGACCATGAATGCTACAGGGTATCTGAACATCATTTCGGACCAGTTGCACCCTTACATGGCCTCTGTTTTCCAGCTGCAAATGGAATGTTCCAACAGGACAACGCCCCTTGTCACAAGGCTCAAATTGTGTTGGAGTGGTTCCAGGAACATGATGCTGAATTCCAGTTAATGTCCTGTCAGCCTAACTCACGGATCACAATCCGATAGAACACATTTGGGATGTCCTGGGACGGCAGCTCAGAGTTCAAAGACCACCAGTTCGCAATATCTCGGATTTGCGTGACCGTTGCTTAAAGATCTGGTACAATCTGTCTCCGGCCATCTACCAAGGACTTGTGGCATCCATGCCAAGGCGGGTTGAAGCTGTGTTGCGCGCCAAAGGTGGGCCAACTCGTTATTGACAGGTGGTCATAATGTTTTGGCTCTTGAGTGTATATATATTTATTCAAATTTTTGATCATTTGGTCATTTTAGTAAAATTGACTTGATTGATTTTCCGATCACTTGATTTCTTCAATACAAGAAAGAATATTAGCATAACCAAGATGAAACACGACAGAAAATTAATTTAGATTTGAAAGAAGATGAAGAACAACCAATTTGTAGATGAAAGAAGTATAACTACAAATATAAAATACGGCATCAGATTTTTTTGCGTCTTTTCTTTTTTTAATATAATTTATGTGAATCGCATTCATACTGTTATTTCTTACACCTGTCAAGCCTTTCGTCCGAGGAAATGAATTCAGCCATTGCATTATTTCATGATGTTTACTGAATGCGGCTTACGAAATGGTAATCATTGTGTTTGCAATCCACACACATAAAACAGTTATTCTGAATGTGCAACCATTAAAACGTAATCGCTAATGCAGTTTTATTATAGGTTGTATAATGACGAATGCCCATGAATTGTGTCTTAGCATTTTAAATAATAACCAATGCCACGAGATGTACTTAATTTACCACAAAAAGATTTCGGAACGAACCTGGCAACAATTCTGAATGACTTTTTGAAAAATTCGATTTAGTTCATTTTGCTTAAACTTCAATTAGATAAAAGAACTAAAGTGAATTTATTGAATGGATTCATTTCCTTTCACTAAATTTTTTTTTCTATTTTGAAGTTATTTTTTTTATTTCAATAGTTAAACTTGTCATACTATTCTTTTTTTGTACGACTTTCAAATCCAAACTGGAATTATTTTTCGCTTTTGATTATTTTTCAAATATATTTCTTTTATGAAAAAACAAATATCCTAGTCCATGAATAGTTTTTAAATGCGTGCATTTCAATTTTTTTTTATTATTGAGAAAAAAAGGGTATTTGTATTTATATTTTAAGAAAAAGAACTATTAGAATATTCCGAAAATCTTTTTATACACCAAGAATATTTTCCTTTTTTTTTTTTTCTTTTGGTATTTAGGCATGATTTGAAAGCGAGATAGGATTGAAGGGAAAATTGCCATTATTTTAGCAACTAACTGGTTATTGAAGGTGGCTTTTATTAAACATTGGAAATTTACTGATTTAGATAAATTCTACTTTTATGTCAGAAAAATTATGAGGATTTAAGTAAATGAATTTGAATTTCATAAATATTATTGTAAAATATATTTAAATTTTACTCATTAATTATCTTTTATTTTAAAGTGAATTAAGATTTGTCTCTATTTTTCAAAAATTTGTTTTTGTATTGGAAAAATGTTAATTTGCCTCTTATAACAAATTTATTAAATGATTTTGCGATATAAGGGTGATTGTAAATGTGACGTCCTTTTCAAGAAAAGTTGTTCAAAACAGCATGATTTATTTAAGTACTTAATAACAACTATGAGAAACTAAGATCTCAAGCAGGTAAAATAACGATTTTATTATTAAAAGCAATCAATAAATGAAGAATTTAAAAATTCTAATATAATTTGAAAAGTTCGATTTTAGTAGGACATGTTTCTTGTTGTAAAATAACATATGATTGTTAATTGTAAATGTGATTGTAGATGTGATTGTACATGTGACATTCTTTTTAAGAAAAATTGATCAAAAATAGTATGGTAAAAAATAAATATGAAAATTTTCTCAAGCTGGTATTATTTTAATTAAAGCAATCAATAAATGAAGAATTCTAATAAACTCTAATATAATTTGAAAAGTTCAATGATTTTTCAGACATAGAACATGTTTCTTGCTCAAGATTGTAAATGTGTCATTACATATGATTGTTAATTGTAAATGTGATTGTAGATGTGATTGTACATGTGACATTCTTTTCAAGAAAATTGATCAAAATAGTATGATTTATTTAAGTACTAAAAATAACTATGAAAAATTATGATCTCAAGCTGGTAAAATAGCGATTTTATTATTAAAAGAAATAAATAAATGATTATAATAATTATAATATAATTTTATATTTCAATGATTTTTCAGACATGCGGCATGTTTCATGGCATAATTTTAAAATGAAAAAAATTTCTGTTTTGTTAATTTTAATATTCATTTTAATGTACATGTACATGTAATAATTAGATAATTCTACTTGCTAAGTCATTTTTAGATTTTCAATGAAAGCTTATTTATATAAAGGATATTTTTATGAAATATTCTTCGGCAGAAATTGAAAACATCAAAAAAAAAAAATAAATGGAAATAAAAAGGAAAGAGTTGGTAAGAAAAAATTTCTAAGTAATAAATAATTTTATTTAAAAAGATTCAATTGAACATCAAAATTTAAGAGAAAAACCAATAAGATTTCTGATAGGAAGAATAACATGTGCAGGCTTTGAATTTTGAAAATCATTTTACTTTTCTATCTATCTATCTCTCTCTTCTTCTCTCTCTCTCTCTCTATATATATATATATATATAGAGAGAGAGAGAGAGATAAATAGATATATTAATATAATTTCAGATTGTAAAGAGTAAACGATATTTAATGAAAACCATCAAATAATTAATTTTAAGTTTTTCGCCTTTTTTTTTAACAAATACAAAATATTTGCCTATTTTATGTCCAATTGTGGAATACTGAAATATTTCCTTTATCACGTTTCAAAATTAAATGTCAGTTGTCTTTTTAAATATTTTTTTTCAGTAAGGTTTATGTAAATTGTTATAAAGTTTATCTCAAACAGGAATTTAATTAGAAAACATTGAATAATATTTCTTAGTTAATTTATAGTAAAGAGCAATGCACAGAGCTATATATTTGCATTGCCTCTGACTTTAATGTTGGCGCATATTTCCATGAGAAAAATTCGCCTCACTCTTTCAGGTACTCAGCCCACTTTTCCATCTAATGACATGCTAAATACAGTTATTGTTGAGAGAGAGAGAGACGGTTGATGCTTCTGCACCTGAGAACTGTTTTTATTGATTTTGGCGACGCTTGGCGATGGGATGGCTGGATCATGTGACGCAAATATTTTCTCCTCAGCGAAAGATGCGATCTCTGGGATTAGATCGGACAACAGAGATTTTATCTCGCCCCGAGTGAACAGCTGGACTTGGGAAAACAGGTGTCTGCTGCCGAGATCTGGTCTTGCTATTAAGTTTAAGAAAAGGTTTTTAAAGAATACTTTGAATCTACAATTTTTTTGCTTGTTAGGAATTCTGTGGGCATCCCCTTTAGGATGGAGAGAAGATCAAGAACTTCGTGAAATATTTACTGTAAGGTGAGTGTTTAAAATAGTAAATAGTGCGTGTGTCAATTTGCCTGTATCTGTTTGATGTTAAATGCTTAACTACCACTGCTTAAAACAGCATAACGAATTTATGAGTATTGCCCACATGAAGGATTTATGTTTCAATTTTATTATTTATAATGACGCAATATTTAAAATAACGTTTTACAATAATAAATCAAAATTTGAATGATGCAGCTTCAAAAATTCCTTTTTTTCGTAATAATTCTTTTAATTTTATATTATCTCTATCTGAAAAAAAAAAAAAATTACATTGAAATAAATATACTTAAAATTTTTTTATCTATAATATTTAAAAAGAGTTTTATGTATAAAAATATATAATATGTTTTATTAAGAAATTAAAAACATAATTAAAAAATAAATGAGATAAAAAAATGTACGATTATTGCCCATATAGAGGATTTATTTTTAATTTTATCATTTTTCGTGACGCAGTATTTAAAATAACGTCTTAAAAATTAAATAAAAAATTTGAGGCTGAAGTTTCAAAAATTACTTTTTTTCGTAATAATTCTTTTAATTTTATATTACCTCTATCTGAAAAAAAAATATTATCATTAATTATATCGAATTAATGTACTAAATATTTAATTTTAAAATGGTTAGTATATATAAAAATATATAATATGCTTTGTTAAGAAAGTAACAACCTATTTGAAACATAATTGAAATTAAAATGACTATTACCCTGCATGGAGGATTTGTGTTTTAATTTTATCATTTAAAATGAAGCAATATGTAAAATACTATATTAAAATAACGTTTTAAAATAATAAATCAAAATTTGGAAGATGAAGTTTGACAAATTACTTTTTTTCGTAATAATATTTTTAATTTTATATTATGTCTATCTGAAAAAAAAACATTACCATTAATTACATTGAATTAATGCATTTAAAATTTTTTTATTTACAATATTTAAAAAAAGATATTATGTATAAAAATATATAATATGTTTTGTTAACAAATGAGCAACATATTTCAAACATAGTTGAGATAAAAAATTAACGAGTATTGCTCTCATGAAGGATTTATGTTTTAATTTTGCCATTTATAACGACGCAGTATTTAAAATAATAAATCAAAATTTGGAGGCTGAAGTTTCAAAAATTGCTTTTTTTTTTAATAGTCTTTTTGATTTTACATTATCTCTATCTGAGGAAAATATATTATCATTCATTACATTGAATTAATGTATCTAAAAATTTTATCTATAATATTTAAAAAGGGCATTATGTATAAATATATATATTATGTTTTGGTAAGAAATTAACAACATATTTGAAACATAATTGAGATAAAAATATTTATTAATTTAAATTTATTTAATTTTATATTATTAAATATTTTTATTTAATTTATTTTAATAATTAAATTTTATTGCCCTCATGGAGGAATTATGTTTTTAATTTTATCATTTATAACCACGCAATATTAAAAATGGTATATTAAAATAATGTTTTAAAATAATAAATCAAAATTTAAGTTTAAGTTAAAAACTGAAGTTTCAAAAAGTACTTTTTTCGTCTTAGTCCTTTTGATTTTATATTATCTTTATCTAAATAAAATATATTAAATATATTATCAATAATTACATTGAATTACTGTACTTAAAATTTTTATATAATATTTAAAAGGGTATTATGTATAAAAATAATATGTTTTGTTAAGAAACTAACAACATATTTGAAGCATAATGGAGATAAAAATTTACGAGTATTGCCCGCATAGAAGATTTATGTTTTTAATTTTATCATTTATAACGACGCAGTATTTAAAATAATATATTAAACTAACGTTTTAAAATAGTAAATCAAAATTTTGAGGTAGAAGTTTTTAAAATTACTTTTTTTTTGTAATAATCCGTTTAATTTTATATTATCTCTATCTGAAGTAAATATATAAGATATATTACCACTAATTACATTGAATTAATGTATTTAAAAATTTTTATCTATAATATTTAAAAATGTTATTAAGTATAAAACATATAATATGTTTTATTAAGAAATTAACGACATATTTAAAACATAATTAGGATAAAAATGTAAGAGTATTGCCCCATGGAGGATTCATGTTTTAATTTTTATCATTCATAACGACGAGGTATTTAAAATAATATATTAAAATAACGTTTTAAAATAATAAATCAAAATTTTGAGGCAGAAGTTTAAAAAATTTCTTTTTTTCATAATAATCTAATTTTATATCATCTCTATCTGAAGAAAATATATAAAAATATATTACCATTAATTAAATTGATTTAATGTACTTAAAACTATTTTATCTATTATATTTTAAAAGGGTATTATGTATAAAATTATATAATATGTTTTGTTAACAAATTAGTAATATACAGGTAGAAAATGTAAAGTGTGTATATAGCTTTACATTTTCTATCTAAATATGTTTCAAATATGTTATTAATTTATTAACAAAACTTATTTCATATTTTTATACATAATACCTTTTTAGTATAATCTAGAATGGTTAATTTTGTTTCAAAAAGCAGCCTTTTAGATGTGTGACTTTAAATAAAATATTAAGAAATAACCCCAATGAAATTATTATCAGAAAGAAATTAGTTGGTTAAATGATTAAAAATAATTAATTGGGTAAATGGTTAAAAATGATTGGCTAAAAATAATTAGTTGGGTAAATGGTTAAAAACAATTGTGTGATAATTATAAAACCTTCATATAAATTAAAAATTCGATCTCCTTATTTTATTTACGAGGAAATATAGTTAAAAATATTTAAATTTTATGATTAATTTTCAGATTTGAATGTAAGATATAGGAAAAAAAAAATATATAAAATCAACCCTCTCTCTATAAAAATATTAATTTTTGTTTAATAATATTTTATTAGCAAGAAGAATTTTGAATTTTTTTCTATTGCGTATAAATTAATCTCTGTGAGAGAATTATATTTTTAAAGGTTAAGTTTTTAAATTTTCTAATAAAAACTAATAAAAAATAATATAAAAATATATTTTTATTATTATTATACTTTTTGTATAACTCTACTACCGATTGCTAGCTATTTTTAAATATTTTATGGTTGATTATATCTAATGTGATCAATACAAAGATATAAATGAAACGTATGAAAAGACAGTTTTTCCTAAAATATTAAAATAAATAAATAAAAATAAAGGAGATTAAGTTTCAATTCAATAAGTAAAAAACAAAATATATTGAAACACCATATGGTTTTTCAATACAAAGAGACAAAAATACAAATAGAAATTTAATGTTTATTAACTAAAACTGTAGTAAACTATAATAATTAAAACTATTAATTATTGAATACTTTAAAATCAAACATTTTTAAGTGAAGGATTTTGAAATTAAAAGTAAAGATTTTATTCCATCTTGCACAAATTTCTTTCAAATATTTATTTTAAAATTAGAAAAAAGTCAAATTAAAAAAAGTTATTAAATTAACTTTAAGTAAATTTTCGTTATAAAATTTCTATTTTAATATATTAATATAATTATATATCTATTAAAAATTTAATATTTAATATTAATTTTATTATACACATTAAATAATAATTATAACAAATTAAAATAAATTTTATTATTTATAATATAAAATTAAAATAGAAAAATAAAATATAATATTAAATATAAAAAAATTAAAAAAATAATAATTAAATATAAATTAAAATATAAATATAAATTAAAATATAAATATAAAAAATAAAATATTTTTATTTAAAAATGAAAAGTAAATTAATATAAATGAACATTAAAAAATACCCCGAATACTATAAAAGATTACATTTCGTATAATGTGTTTAAATATGAATACTAAACAACACTATCTGAAAGAAAGATCACTAGATATTTTTTTTATCCTTTCTCCATCTTTTTCAATATTTAAATCTCACTATTAAACATTAAGACAAAAAGTGCTTTGTTTGATACTTACACCTTTTCTTAATCATTTTACTAATGAGTTCTAAGATGTTACTTAATTCCGTTTTGCTCAAAATATTTCATAAAAGCGCTTTGTTCACACTCCGAAAAACAACCTTGTCCAGAAAGCTCAGAGCACTTGAAATAGAATGAAAATAGATTCTCAAAGCAAATTGACATTTTCGTATTTGTACGTGAATTTATTTCCCTCTGTAGCACTCAGCACAATTTTTACCTTCTGGGAAGACCATGCTATTTTGAGTGCATTCTTTTACTTGAAATACTAAAAGTAAATATATTTTTTTACCTTATGTGAGAACGATACTATTTTGAGTGCATTCTTTAAATATTTTTACTCAAAAATGCTAAAATTAATATATGTTTTTTTTTTACCTTATGTGAAAGCTATGTCATTTTGAGTGCATTCTTTAAGATATTTTTACTCGAAATTTTTTTTACCTTAAGTGAGCTATTTTGAGTGCAGTTTTAATGATATTTTTACATGAAAAATTAATATTTTTGACCTTATATGAGAGCCATGCTATTTTGAATGCATTTTTATAATACTTTTACTCGAAATATTAAAATTAATATTTTTACCTTATGTGAGGACCATGCTATTTTGAGTGCATTCTTTCACTTTAAATCGAAATACTAAAATTAATATTTTTTTTTACCTTATGTGAGGACCATGCTATTTTGAGTGCATTCTTTCAGATGCTTCTGTGCTCAAAAGTCAGACAAATTTTTTTGTTTCAAAAATTCTTTATTTATTATTCCAAATTTATTTCATCGCCTTCAAAGTAATCCCCTCCCGATCCAAGGCACTTATGCCAACTTTTTTTTTCCAATAATCAATGCAGGTTAAAAAGTCATCAGCAGGGATGGTGTTCAAAGCACGCGGCGATTCACGTTGAATCTTTTAAATCGACTCAAAACGGTGTCCCCGGAGTGGTCTTTTGAGTTTAGTCATTGAGCTTGAAAATCGCACGGTGTGAATACGGTGATTGTGAAATGACATGGGTTTCATTTCTGGCGAAAAAGTGACGAAGAATCAATGCAGTGTGAGCTGTCGCATTCAATGTTTTCGGTACCAATCGAGATTTGACGCGTTTGAGGCCCAAAATGGAATTGACCGATCCGTTTGAAATTCCAACATCATTAGCAAGGTCTCTAATTGCAAATCGACGGTTTGCAAACACCAAATCTTTAATTGTTTTGGACGTGAGCTTCATCGGTTGAGGTTGTTCCTCATTTCTGAGGTTGTTTCTCGTTTTCTTTCATTTCTAAACATTTCTTTTCGATATAGGAATGCTCACCGAATACCTTCTGCAACATTCTATACGTTTCCGCAAACAAAATTTAATGTAAGTTCTTTCCTCAATTAATTCAGACATTTCAAAATTGCTGGAATTAGTTTTAGCGTGTCACAAAGCCAAGCGTAACTCAAACACTAATGAATATTTTGACATCAAATTTCACACAGATGTCAAGGACAATGCCAGCAACCTAAAAAGAAAAAAATATTGAAATTCCATAAGAAACAGGAATTTTAGATTGAAAAATTGGTCTTACTTTTTGGATAGAGTAATAATTTTAATCAAAATACTAAAATTAATATTTTTATCTTATGTGAGCACCATGCTGTTTTGAGTGCATTTTTATTATATTTTTACTCGAAATACTAAAATTAATATTTTTGTACCTTATGTGAGAATCGTGCTATTTTGAGTACATTATTTAAGATACTTTTACTCGAAATACTAAAATTAATATTTTCATTAAATACATATAGTTTGAAATGTATAAATATAGAAGTTTTGTTAACTAAGTTGATTTACTTGCGTCTTGTACTAATGTATATCATATACAATATATTTATGCATTTAAAGTCGTTTTTCGATTAATAAACTGAATTGGTCTTGAATTTTAATTCATATTTTTTATTGTACAAATCCATAATTCTATATTTTCTTATCAAACCTTTGAAATTTTTTTAATTAATTACCTGTGATGAAATAAAGTAATTTTGTTGTTGTTGTTTCTTATTCCACTTGGTCGTCAACAACATCTAAAACCGAGTCCACGAATCCGTGTCTTAAAACGACGTGATAAAAGGTAAAAATACAGTTTCTTTTTCTCCTTGGTCTTGGGGTATAAAGAAATTGGGCACCCAAAAGCGGAAGTCCGACTTTACTCCACTCAGTTAGACCCCCCGGCATTGGGTACCCATTTTAATCACCTTTTAGAACATTCATGTGCTGCAGTGTGGCTATTCTAACCCAGACCCACATGGAACTAAAGTTATTTTAATTTTAATTATATGATAAGCGAGATAGATGTCATTCATTTCGCGGGCATTCATTTTTTTCT
The DNA here is from genome assembly GCA_021605095.1 of Caerostris extrusa. Lineage (NCBI taxonomy): Eukaryota > Metazoa > Arthropoda > Arachnida > Araneae > Araneidae > Caerostris > Caerostris extrusa. The sequence goes on along the minus strand of BPLR01002702.1, from coordinate 28,068 downwards.
ACAGGTTTCCTTTCTCATTATTTATCTACAGTTGTTTCTTTATATTTTGAAAGTAACTTTTCTCATCAATTTTTTGTGCAAATTTTATAAAAATAAATTGTTTAGAAATGAAAAGACTTTTCGTTTGGATTTAATAGATATAGAACTCTAATGGATATTTTTTGTAGTTGCATTTAAATTGATTGAGATTAGAAAATTGTTTTTAACAAGTAACTTGAAAAACCTTTTCTTCGTAATTAGGGGACTCCGCGATCGCCCTTACATCCTTCTGTAGTTTTTGGTTTGCTGCTCTACGGTCATTTTCTGCATATTTCGGATTAATTAGACCGGACCTATAGTTTAAAATGGATTCCTAACCACTAACAAACATTCATGCAAACCGCCAGGATTCGAGCCTGAAGGCTGTGTAATTAAAGGCCACAGCGCTGGCCAATTGGCCATCGGGTGGCCCCCGTAGTTCTTGTTTAATCATGCATTTCAATGAATATATTTAAAACTAATTCATAAAGGTGGTGAATGATTTGTTATTCCAGAAGATACTTTTAATCACGTATCCCTGATTATATGTCGATAATAATGCTCGAACAACTGGTTAATATATTCCACGTAATCTCGTTCTGTATAAATATTTCCGTAACAATTTAAATGTTGTCTGAATCGACGTTACAATCATCAACTTTTAATTCCACACGTGACCATTTATTTTTCATTCAAAGCAGGACATCTACTATATTTTGGTAATAAATAATATGCGTATTTGAAAAACTCATATTTACTTATATTTTTTGTTTATTAATAAAAAATAACGAATTGATTAAACAATTATGTAGCTTTATATTTTGGAGTCCGATAGCCGAGTGGCTAGCTCTATGGCGCTCGGTGCCAAAAGCTTCGAGTCCCTACGGTACCATGGATGTTTGTAGTGGATCTGGAATCCACTTTAAACAGTAGGTCCCAGTCTAATATGACTATAGAGAATTGAGCGTAGGGTTGACAAGCTTTCCCCATAAACATCTCACGTTTTCAGACGCATTGTCCCACCATGGAGGTCTTTCAACATAGAAGATTTGGTCTGCCGGTCTAAGGTTATTTTTGTGCACAATTTAGGTTAATGAGACCGGGATCTACAGTTTAACGTGGAATCCGACCCACTCACAAACATCCATGCCACCTCCAGGATTCGAACCTGAAGTCTGTGGTATCATAGACCAGAGCGCTAGTCAATTGGCCATCAGGCAGCGCACTATTGAAGAAGAAGAAGAAGCCATATATTTTTCTGAAGAACAAATTTGTTTAAGTATCTTTCAAGTTCATAAGAAGATATTTTCTGTAGGATTTTCTTAAAATTTATTTAGGTGACTAATATTGTTTTAAGAACTACGAGAAAAGACCCCACTTTCTACGAAAGCATTAGAAAAATTAAATATGATTAGTTATTATAATAGTTGTACGAAAATCTATAGAATTTGAAATTATTGGTTTGAAAGTACTTGAGCAATTCCATAACAACATTCGGTTGAAATATTACCAGAGATTCATTAAATCACTTTTTTTAGTGTTAATGTAGTTAGCAATGCGTGAATTGTCGTGAAATACTTCTGTATCTTAGTCACAATTAATAAATCTTTTTCAGTGCATTTATTAAACTGATTTTTTCCTAAGAAGTTGTTTCAGCTGAATTCGCCATTCTAATGTTTATGGTTTATTTCAAGAACAAAGTTCACTTCTCAAATGTTATTAAGATGTAGTAATCTAAATCTTTCAGTTTGGTTCTGTAATCAGTAATTGTAGCTTTCATATATTCTTTATTAACATCACTGCAGCCAGTTTCTTCAAGTTTTGAGCGAGTGAGCTTGCAGGTTATTGACAAACTTAATACATGCGAGATTTATTGCGCAAAGTTCACTATTCAAATGTTCTTAAACTGTAGTAATATATGTCTTTTAGTACAGTTCTGTAATAAGTAACTGTAACTTTCATATATTCTTTGTTAACAATGCTACAGCCAGTTTCTTGCAGTTTTGAGCAAGCCAACTTACGGGATATTGATAGACTTACATACATGCGCTCCAAATCTGTATCTGCTTCGGTTTTTTTTGTAATTAACTGCTTTCATACAAATATTCTTAAACTGTATCTTACATACGTGCGATCTGTATCTCCGCAGTTTGATTTCCAATCAGTGTTTAATCCATAATCTGGTCCCTAGTTTTCCGATACATTCTTTATTAACACTACAGCTAGTTTCTTTTTTTGAGTACAGTTTTGAGCTTTAATCTTAGCTGGCATGCTAATTGACTAGATTTTTACATAGGTTTTGCGATCTGTATTGCGCAAAGTTCTCTGTTTCAAATATTCTTAAACTGTTGTAATCTGTATCTTTCAGTTCGGTTCTGTAATCAGTAATACTAGCTTTCATATTTCTTTCTTAACAACATTGCAGGCAGTTTCTTGCAGTTTTGAGCAAACCACCTTATAAGATTTTGACAGACTTACATATTTTCGAGTCACATTTTTTTTTTTTTTTGCGCATTGAAAATTGTTAACATGTGTCTCTCTTTCTGAAAACAGGACATTTTGATATTTGACATGTGTTTAAGGACATCGGGATGAATAAGTTTAAAAAACTTTTCCTATTTAAAACGGAACGTATTGTCACGACTGTATGCAAGAGGAATGGAAACTTCATCTTTTTATATTGTTTGACGAATAAGAGCAGTAAAAAGGAAAAAAAAATAAGGATGCACCGGAAAAATATTTTTAATTAAACAATGACATAAATCCCTGCCAATTGTTCAAAAGTTGTCTTTATAATGATGGAAACGATCCTGGTAAGCACTCAAGCCTAATTAAAATGTTGGTTAATTAAGCGCGAGATTTCGTATCTGTTGATACAAATATGGCAAGAAAAGTTTCAGAAAAATCTCACTTGCAAATTTTTTTTTTTTTATTAAGCAGTGGCATAAGTCCCTGTCGATTGTTCAAAGAGTTGTCTTGATAATGATAAGAAAAAAGTGTAAAGATGAACACTATTGTAATAAGCACTCAAGACTAATTCAAAATGTTGATTGATTAAGAGCGAGATTTCGTATCTGTTGATAAAATGTGACATGAAAAAATTTCAGCTAAAAAACGATTCGAAAGTTTAATTTTGTCATATATGTTTTATTAAATCTGCAAAAATCTTTCAACAATAGGTGAATTCATTGAAAATATTTATATTAAGAAAGAAAAAAAACCTGGTTTATTATAATATTCATCAACAAATTCTTCACCGAACTGCAACAAGTTTGAAAATCATACAAAAAAATTATACAATAACAGTGATAAGCATTGGGTAATTTTTATTTTAGTGATTGTTATATAAATTTTGCGATTTGTATCAATTTAACTAGTAAGCATATGTAAAAAAAAAAAAAAAAAAAAAAAAAAAAAAAAAAAAAAAATTAAGAAAATAGCATGTAGTAGTGTATGTGATTATAGTAGTAAATAAGTAAATGCGTAACGATAATATTTCAACTAAATTTATTTATTTGTGATTTTTTGTTGGCATCGAAATTACCTTCCTTTGTTTTGAAAGAAATATGAATATAAAAAAGGCTCGTAAACGTCATCATTTAGGAAGATTGATACTTTAAAAGAATATGCATTTTTTCGGAGAACTGTGCGTCTTGCCACAAGCTGTTCAAGGTCATGTAACACGCGTGGGTGAAACGCAATACTGTAAAAAAAAGTATCATATGTCGATCTTTAAATGCCTGGAAATATACAACTGTTATATTAATTGATATTAATTTGTGTTCTAAAAATTAAAAGTAAAAAGTCAATGATTATTAAATGACTAAAATGGCCACAATCTAAATTAAATGATAAAAGACAATGGCAGAGTTTAGTCTTCACCTTGCGAACACATAAACATTCAAAGTGCTCATTGCTGCGATAGGCTTGTTTCTTTTACATGGTACTTTTCAATTCAGTGTGTTCTGAAATATGTCAATATGGTGTCAGTAAAAGCTGTTAATTGTGCATTTTACATCATGGTATTTTTATTTTGTAATAATATTTTTTTCCCATTATGTATTTAAATTGCATTGTAACTTTTATTCTAATTGAAGCAAATAATTTTGAAAATATAAGAATGTGTTTGCATTGGAGAGTCTGAAATTTATCAACTTAGGCTATGAAGGAAGAATCGAACTATGGTATTGTCACAAAAAACCATTCATTATCTACTGTCTCATTAAAAAAACTGTTAATTGCATTTGACTTCAGATACTATTTTGCATTTATGTTTTCCCATTATGTATTTAAATTATATTGTTAATTTTTATTCTAAATGAAGAATATGATGCAGATAATTTTAAAAATATAAGAATGTTTTGCCAATGGATTTCATTAGAGCATCTGCAGTGAATTTATTAAACATGGACTTTGCGATGGAAGAATCGACCTTTATTTGTCGACCGACAGAGAACACTTATTTCCTTTACATTATTCTCAACCATGTCGCTCGGTGTCACATGTTTCCGGTTCTAGTCCCGGTGGTGGTTTTCGTGAAATCACATTAAACCGTAGGTCCCTGTCTGATATGATTGTTGGGCTTAGGGTTGACAACTTCCCCGTAAAAAGAAAACATCTCAAAATGGATGTTGGCTCACCATGGAGCTGTGCGCCAAAGAAGAAGATTATTAGTTTGCCTCACTACGGTCATTTTGGTTAATGGCTAATGACCAGAGCGCTCTCGCCAATTGGCTATCAGGGTTGCTAGTAGGTCATTGTTCCAAAATTAAAGGTGGAATTTCATGAAACAGATGATTATTATGTCTATATTTTCCAGAGCGCTAGCCAATTGGCTAGGGCTCTGGCCCTTGGTACAACAGGTTTCAGGTTCAAATCCTGGTGATGGCATGGATGTTTGTTCGTAGTTCAGAATCCACGTTAAACTGTAGGTCCCGGTCTAATTAACCTAAAGTGTGCAAAAAATGACCGTAGAGTGACAAATCGAACCTGTCATTTAAACTAAAACCAAACAAAATCTACTAATCTAAATTTATTTGCTATCAATTTCTTTTGCCACTAATATGATAACTCTTTAGCTATTTTCCTATATTTGAAGGATACAGAATTTCTATTACTAGAATTGCCGACTTGAATGGTTAAAGAATATAGTTGCATTATTTATTTAAATAAATCCAGAATCTATAGAACGTCCTAACTCGATTTGGCCATTACGTGACTGTGGTAGTTTTCTTGGTAATTCACCCTTTTCCTTTAAGTAAAGCACGTAAAGTAGTTTTGGGCCATCTCATGCATTTTTTTCCCGAAACAGAAATAGTTTTAAATGCTTTCTCTTAAAGCTTTTAGGTTGATTGGTTTCTGCATATACCAAATGGGGCCCAAATACAAGAGAATGTTAGTTCACAGTCATAAATCTTTTCATAACAGTATTTTCAATAACGTTAGATAGTTGCGACTACTGTAGAAAAGAAAGAATTTAAAGAAAGATTGCTTGAAAACTCTTTGAAAAAAGGGAAATAGAAAAAAAAGGGGAAAAAAAGGAAAATAGAAACGCGTAAAAGATTACTTCCACTATTGTTTTCTAGAAGAATCAGGTAAAAAAAAAGAGATAATGCACTAAAGAGAAACTTTTAAACAATAGAAGAGAGTAATAGAAGTCACTTGGACTAAAATATAGTGCAAATATACGTCTGTCATCTTCATTTGTTATTTCATAAGTGTTCATAATGATTTGGGTCTTTTTTTAAATATGAAACAAAAAAAATATCCTTTATAGTACAATGGGAAATTTTGTTTTTTAGGATGCAAACTTTTTATATATATAAAAATCGTGGGTGTATCACGTCCAGGGTATTCGCTGAATATAAAATGATCGAAGAAGGATGAGATGAATTATGTCCAATACAAAATATAAAAGAAATAGAAATTGGAAATTTATATTTAGTCTGCGGAACAGAAGTTGGGGGACAATGTTAATTTGTCTTATTCTTCTTCAATAGCACGACAACCCCATGGTGGGCCAAGGCTTTCTGCCTACTGGCAGATTCAAAACAAGAGATATTGCTTTCTTTTCATGGGGTAGGGTTGTCAGCGTAACACTTATAATAGCCCGGGACCTGCGGTTTAAAATGGATTCCGAACCACTACAAACATCCATGGCACCGACAGCCAAAGTGTTAGTTACTCGGCCATCAGGGTAAGGTGAATTATAACCAATACAAAATATAAAAAAAAAAAAAATTTGGATATCTGTATTTAATCTATGGAGCAAAGTAAAGGGAAAATGTTATTTTGTCTTTTATGCATATTTTTGCAATGCAATTTTTAAATAAGCTTATTATGATATATTAAAATTATTAAATAATTATAATTTGATTTGTTAACTTTTTCATCGTATTTTGTATTTTAAATGTAAAGCACTGTGAAGAGAAAAAGTAAAAGTACGGAATAATTCATAATCTTCCACTAATTCCCGTGATTGCGAGCCGGTGGACAGTGAATTGGTTCGAAACACAATATGGTTCGGTTTCGAAACACAATAGTCAAAGGCAAACCAAAAATTCTCATGTCTTTGTCAGGAATAGGCACGGTAATTTTTAGTTAATTAACTACATTACAATTACATTAAAATTTACAGATAGCAGATGCACAAAACATTTACGAACAGATACATTAAAATTATTAAATAATTATAATTTGATTTGTTAACCTTTTCATCGTATTCATCATCATCATCAGTGGCGCAACAGCCCCATGGTGGGCTAAGACCGTCGGCCTACTGGCAGATTTCGAGACAAGAGATGCTTTCTTTTTATGGGGTAGGGTTGTCGGCCCTGCTCTCAACTCTCTACGATCCTTTAGACCGGGACCTATCGTTTAAAGTGGATTCCGAACCACTACAAACATCTATGTCACCGTCCTGACTCGAGCCCGAAACCTGTGACACCGAACTCCAGATTTTATTGTATTTTTGTATTTTAAATGTAAAGCACTGTGATGTGAAAAAACAAGAATATGGAATAAATCAGAATCTTTCTACTAATTCCTGCGGACTCTTGGCCAAGCGGCTCTGACATTTGGTGCTTCAGGTTCGAATCCTTCGGTTAATCCCGACGTTGGCATGTATGTCTTTTAGTGGTTTGAATCCCCTTTAAATCAGGTCCCGGTTTGCCCTCCTGTGCACAAAATGACGGTAGAGCGACAAACCAAACCATCCACTAATTCTTACGAATGCGAAACCCAATATGCAAAGCAAAACAGAAAATCCTCAAAGTCTTTAGAAAAAGTCTTTATCAGAAAAAGAAAGAAAGTCTTTTAAAGAAAGTCTTTATCAGAATAGGCAAGGTAATTTAGAGACCAGCAGATAGGAGACCAGCAGCAGAGCTATCTGCTGGTCTCGAGGTGAGGGATGCGATTACTCGGGATGTTCATTCAACAGTTTCTTTTACATGCCAATTAATTACTCTCCTTAACAAAAATAAAAATAATTAAGAAATGAAAAACATTATGAATGTTTTATTCTTTATAACATCTTTCTATAATTTGTCAGCTTTCGTTTCGATATTTCAAATGCCAGTTACGTAATAATAATAACGAAAAAAAAAACCACCTTTTCTCTTTAAAAAACCAGTTTAGTTCAATTGTTTTCACTAAAACAAAATTTTCATTATAAGGACATTTTTTTTTGGCATGAATGGAGTTACGAAAAAAAAAGGAATTGAAGCTGGCATAAAAAAAAAAAAAGTAAAATAATCATTAAAAAGAACAATACTGTGATTAATTATTTACACGCACAAATAATCTTTATGAACAATATACGGGCCACAATAAGTGAAAAAGGGATATTCCTAGGAAAAAAAATTCTTCTAAAAAATAAATATTCTTTTGATATTTTATTGTCATTAATTTTCTTTCTTAGAAAAACAAGTCTGGTAAAAATACAAAAATTAATACTTGTGAAACAAAATCTTGTGAAAAAATAACGTTATTATTTTTAAATCAGTATTTTCACTAATGTTAATTTAAAATGAATATTTTAAAAGTACCTCTTCTGGGAAAATACTGTATTCAATGCTTGAATTCTATTTTATATATTTTGATTCGATTTTATATATTTCTCCATTCAGTCCCCACAATGTTAATAAAATCGTCTGAAAAAGTACGTATGATCATTGAATTGCCTATTTATTTACACTCTTTTTCAATTCCTGCTATTAGCTCACACTTCCTATATATATCTTGTTCAAATTTTAAATCGTTCATAAACATTTTTTGATTCATCCAATTCAAGTTCAAAACGTATTTTTTAAACTTGTAGTGGATAATACTGGAAGTTAATACAGTTATTTCATATATTACTCAATTCATTCATTAAATTTAATTATTTAATTTTAGTTTTTTTTTTTTAGATTTAAGTTGCATATATTCTACCAATAGATGTCGCCAGATAACCAAAAAAAATGAATGAAAATTATTTATAAAGATTATAGTGCAATATAAAGTGACTTTCAACAGAGGAAAAAAGTAGAATTGACTTTGGGGCCCCCGACATAGACTTGACACCACGTACTATGCTTATTGTCGTGAATTTATATACAAGCCAGACACCTGCTGCACCAGATGGGCACACACCCAGGGAGTAACCAACAATAATTTCTGTTGAGCAGCCTTTTCGGGAAGTCTAGTGGCGCTTGGACTAGCCATAGAGCCGGTTATTAATACACTTTGTTGAAGCATCCCAGATAGGTTTAATAAGGGTGCTTGACCAAGATGCTCTGGTTTTGCCAGACTGCATCTCACAGATATAGAAGAGTTACTGTCTCCGGAAACTTCTTTGCCAAAGTAGCCGCGAGAATGAGAGGACTGGGATTCACGATGCAGCGGGCTGCAGTGCCGTTTGAAAATGAGTGGTCTGGTAATATGGCCATGTTGGGAAAGTGTCAACAGCCCAGCCACCTAGTGATTACAGCCATTACTTTGCTTGAGGGTATTGTGGTAAAGTGAAAGAAATATTCAAGCTCATTGAATGATACCACAACTGCTGTTACCTATTAATTCATTACACAGCTGAGAAGTTTATAGCTGGATTCTTCATTTACCAGCAAGTTGCTGAACTTTTGTCTTAGTATGCACTCTAACAGTTAAAATTGTTTATTTCCATTTCCTGGGACAGAACAGAGTTGATGAGTTCACAGTCTGCACGACATACATGTGCATTTCCCATTCGAAGCACAGAAATTTCGTTGAAAAAAAAACGAAAGTAAACAGAGATGAATGAATAATATAGCTTTTGATTTATGACAGTTTCAACCCTGGCGGCTACAAAGATAGTAATACGGGTTGGTAGTCGCATCTATTTTTGTTTCCCGAGATTTATGAAGGCTCAAATCGTTGTAGTTTTAACTTCTCAATCTGAATAATAACTTTTAATCTTGGTCAAAGAAAATACTGAAAATGTTTGAGTACAGAGGCTTTCAATTTTCACTTCAGCCGAGATGGCATCATCACGGTTAGTGCCAGCCTGTGGCACCCACCCACCCGGGCTTGTCAGATGAAAGCATCACAGGCTGACGAGGCCTGCCGAGTGCCTGAATGCACCAGTGTGTGCCACTTGAATTACCAGAAATGTAGTACATGTACATGAAAATTACTCACATACTAACACAAATTCATACTTCCCAGCAGGCGGCGTCAGGCCTGACACCGAAGGGCCTCGTAAGCTCGAGAAACTGTTTGCAATCTCACGCCAAAAGGAAATACGCATGTGGTGTCCTATCAACATACGCAGATTCTTCAGAGCATGAGCACTCGCGCGTAAAGCCAGTCATTGGGTATTTTCCGGCTTTACCCAGAGTCTCCTCCCCGACATCATCTGTTTCTTAAATGTTCAATATTGTCTGTGTATTGTACATTGTGTGCATGTGGTGGAGGTAAAATTTTCAAACCTGTGCCTGCACTCAACCCAGCCACAACCAGCTCAACCGGATTGGCCTGGGCCTGCACTCTGAGCTACAGAAATAATGAGCTAAACTGAGCGTTTGAAAAATAATTTGAAAACACATGCCTGATAGAATAGTGAGCTAACAAGTATTTTCGAGTGTGCCCTTGTTAATCGTACACAAGTCAAGTCACTGACAAGGAGCAAAATTAAAGAATGGCTGAATGGTCTTATGGAGCAATGTATTCTACAAGGTGAATGAGAAAAAATGAGGCTTGGGAATTCACTTCATTGCAAAAAGAGCCCCTTATAGGAAATATGTTGGTTCTTCTGCAGATATTTTCACAATCACATTGCAAGAAATTACCTGGTGGATTATGGACTGTTGCAGGACAAGTTTTCGACAGAAACATTGAACCGAAAGCTTCCATGCTCAGATGTCTGGAAACAGAGAAAGTTGTTATAAAGCTGTATTACCTCCAGATTAAAAGAACTGATCTTATATTATAGTTTTTAAATTATGTGTAATTCTCAACATTGTATCCATTCCCAGTTTACAGAGGAGCCCAACTATCATTGAGAAATTGATGTGTGATAGAGTCACAGCATCAAAACAGCTTTTTTGTGTGTGTAGATAAACAGAACAAAAACATAATAAAAATATGAGAAATACAAAACATGAGAAAAAAGAGTAATGAGACATGAGACATGGCAAGAAATTATTATTTATTATGAACTTCTGCAACATCACCACCTTTTGTTAATGTCATCACACATGAACTTAGCCATCACGTAAAAAGCCTCTTCGTTGATTCAATGTTTGCAAATGCTCAGAATTGTGCACCACAAAAAGCAGTTAGCAAAGCCATGAAGAGGCCAAGCAAATATTCCAAAGAGGCAAAACAGCCATGGAAAACTGAAGGAGTCAAATGGAATTTTTTAAATTGAAACACAGTTTTCAAACAACCGCACGAGATGCGCATCGAGAGCTAAACGCCATTGATCACGATGGCATTGCGTTCGCTGCCGCTGGAAATGTTTCCGAAAGTGTGTTCAGCCAACGCAGTCACTTCCGACCCCACATTCCAAAATAAAAGTGCAGATATTTTAATAAGCCGTACCACATCAAAAATTTTCATGACTGTTGAGATGCTTCCTCTTCTGTCTTATATATATATATATATATACTCTTGACACATAAAAATAGCCTTTGAGGGGAATGAAAGATGTAAAAAATGCGGGTGAAAATAGATTCACTGAGTGTATGAGGCAATCAGCTTCGAGTCATCAGCTTTCTTGATGGACTTTGCCGGCCCGGGAAGTCACCCAACGGGTATTTGCGATTAAACACTGCTGACGGGTGCAGCTGATTTCCAGCTCAAAGGGCATCAATAAGCATAATCAGAAACAGTTAAATAGTTGGCGGTTTGAATTAACTGGTTACTTACAGAATTTTCAGTTTTTGTTATTTACTAGCTAGGCCCACTTTTGCTATTTTATAGCCGAATTGTGTTTCAAGCACTGTAATTTTTCACGATTTCGACAAATACAACTGCCTCAAACAGCTCACCATTATTTGAAGAGCTGTTTAAATATATCTCATTGGAAGAAGGGTCTTGTGGAAAATCAATGACAGCCTTCTGGCCCAAAAATACCGAAATATATGGGGGCCGTGTCATTTATTTTCAATAATGATTTATTAAATAAAATAACAAACATGTGTTGACATACAAAAATAAGAAGAGTAAAAATTACAAAACATTATTCAGTTCGATACAAAAACCAGAGAAGCTTCCTATATGCTATATAATTATGTTTATTATTGTGATATTGCAGCTTTAATCACATTTATTTTTAATCTTCTTCTTATGGAATAAATTTTTCCAAAATAAGAAAATATGCTCGGCCGAGCCTGCATAAAAGTTACACTTAGAACTACAAGAACACACGACAGTAAATCTAAAATGAAAATACAAAGCGATTGGCCTTCTGAAAAACCTTTACTATCAATCTTAGGAACAATTCTTTTCTTATTTACCATATACTATTCGCTGGTGAAAAATATTAAATAAATGTTGGCTTTTAAAAATATGAAAAGAAGTTGTAAATATTTTGTATAAAGCCTGTGAAGTAATTAAAAAAGAAATAAATCAATGACCAGAAAGTATATTAAAAAAATATATTAAAATCATAACCTCAGAAAGTAAATCAAAAAGGTTCAACCAATACAAGAGTGACCAACGAAACCTTCCAGTTTCATGGGATGTGTCACGAATTTATTTTGAATGATATAATATTATCAAGAAAAATGATATATATATATCATTTTTGTGCCGTCAGAATATTTGCGTCTTCCTATTTCCTACAGATGAAAATGTAGTTGGTCAGTTAATGTATTATTATACTATACTATATTATATATTATATAAGTAACATTATACTTAAGTATAATATTTTTTCTTCAAATGGGGAACAAGTAATATAAAACAAAGATTTCTTTTCTCACTATGGGTCATAGAAAAAGCTCTTTTATCACACTTTCATTCGCTTTTAAGCTTATCAGGCCACCTAGCGTCATCATCCACCTAAAAAACTAAAATGAATGAATTGGCTCAAATTGCCGAATACTGATATTTGAAAGTTATCCAGTCATCCACTGCAAGTTGAGTTTGAATCCTGAGTGGAGGAATGTATTTAGAATGATTGAAATGTGAACAAGAGCATAGGAGAGCGGCAGTTGACAGAGGAATTGGGAAAGCTTTCACTGTGTTTGTCTGAAGATTTGTTATGCAATATTCGCGGTTAGGTGCTTTTAATACATTTTCAAGGATATTTACGTTAACGCATGATTTTCATCCTTATTATAACAGATTTTAAATTACATACTTTACCAGCTTGATCGACTATTATTGTTGTTGCTTGCTTGTCGTACTTTAAAAGTCAATAGCATCATTCATCAGAAGCTGCATCTTAATTCTTCTGATTACTCTCTCTAAAGAGTACACAGCCCGCTCACTCCCCATACTAATGTGTTTTGGCAGCAAGGCTGTGTCCAGTTAATGTTGGCATTTTTCAAGTTTATTTTGAGTTATTTGTAACGTTTTGAATAGCGAGCCGTCGCGGGGCCTTGTGGTCTCATCCCGACAATAATTTACTTGACAACAGTAAGTTATTTTATTATTACGATTCACATAGAAAGAAAATAACATTCTTTTAAAATGAATTCAGCATAATAAAAAATAGCTTACTTGATTGTCAGTAAATTATTACAGTCAATAACAGGGATAGGGTAGACAAAACCACAGAACACTGACGATAAAATATTCAAAACGTTTTCGTCTTCGGGCTTAAACTGAAAAAAATGAAAAGTAACATAATAATTTTAATACTATACTCTAAAACTTACATTGAGTATATTTAATGGGGAATAATTATTTTGAATATTTAATGCTCTTTTTTAGAGAAAATTAATCAGAGAATTAAGATGCAACTTCCTGATGGATAATTGCTATTGACTTTTTTTTAAAATTTTTGACAAACGAAAACGTAAAAATAATAATAGTCGATCAAATAGTAAAGTATTATCTAATTTAAAAAAAAAAAAAAATCTGATATAATAAGGGATAGAAAATCATGCATTAAACGATAGAAAAAGAATATCCTTGAAAATGTATTAAAGCACCTAACAAAAAGACACCATTTGGATATTGCATAACAACGTTCAGATAGGTACAATTGAAAGTTTTTTTTTCCAATTCTATTAACTGCCACTCTCCCTATATATATCTTGTCTACATTTTCAATCGTTCCTAAATACTTTTATTCCTCCACTCCAAGTTCAAATACATTTTTTTTTTTAACTTGCAGTGGATGACACTGGATGTGAATACAGTTTTTTCAAATATCAATTCAGTAAATTAAATTTAATTCATTCATTTTAGTTTTTTTAGATTTCAGTTGCATGATGATACCAATAGATGGCGCCTGATAAACTTAAAAATGAATGAAAATTATTGATAAAGGACTTTCTAGATATAGTGAAAAAAAAAGTAGAAATTGTCTTTGTTTTTTTATATTACTTTGGTTCCCCATTTAATAGAGAAAATATTATACTTAAAAAGTATAATATTTATATATATAATATATAATATAGTATAGTATAGTATAGTAACATTAACATTTAACTACATTTTCATCTGTTCATTGTGTTCTTCATTCTACATCAAGTAGGAGAAATAAATGAACGCAAATAATTCATTTTTTTTTGACGGCAAAAATGATATATATATATATCATTTTTCTTGATAATATATATATCATTCAAAATACGAATCTTCGTATTTTTTTATCTATGAAACAGAGGAATATTGTTTTCTGAACTTTGGTTTTTCCTTGGTCACTTTCAATTATTTTTATTGGTTAATTTTTAAATTTACTACGAGTTATTGGTTTATTTCTTTTTTAAATACTTTCACGAGTCATTGATTTATTTTTTTTTTAATTACTTTCACGAACTTTTTATACAAAATATTTTTAACTTCTTTCATAATTTTTTTAAAAATAACATTTTATTTTAAATATTTTCACCAGCGAATAATTATATAATTAAATAAGAAAAAAATTGTTCTAAAAAGATTGATGAAAGTAAAAGGGGATTTTTCAAGAAAAGATAATCGCTTTGGTATTCTATAGTTACTTTATTTTTAAGATTTATGTCATTTGTATTGTTCTTACATGAGATTCTAAATTTTATTTGTAACTTGTATATAGGCTCAGCCGATTGCTATTTTTTTCTTATTTTTTGGAAAAGTTTATTCGCTAAGAAAGGTCAAAACAGTGCATGATTAAAGAAAAATTGCAATATCACAATAACCAAACATAATTAATATATAGCATATAGGAGCACTTCTCTGGTTTTAATTTTATCAGATAAGTTTGAATAATGTTTTTATTAATTTTTCTCTTTTATTTTTTTGTATGTCAGCTTTTACATATGTTTGTTATTTATTTAATAAATCATTATTGAAATAAATATTATTTTACATATATTTCGGTATTTTGATTTAGAGATGTCCAAAAAATTGATTTTCCACAAGACATGCTATGTGTTAGATATATTTAAATATCTTCCAAAATGTGGTGAACTCACTCTGGATTTGAAAGGTAATTGTTGGTTAATATTTAAAATCAGAAATCGTGAAAATTCTAATTATGCCAAGGAAACACAATTTCAGTATAAAAATATAAAAAGTGGAATTGCATGCTAACAAATTAGAATACAACAAAACAGAAAAATTCTGTAAATATTCTTCAATTCATTAATTCCAAACAAGACGAAAGGCCTAACGACAATTTAACTGTTTCTGATTATGCTTGGTGGTTATTTAATTTGGAAAAATCAATAACGTCAACGTTGTTTAATCCTTAAATATAAATTAGGTGGCCACTTACTTCCGGACCAGCAAAGTCCATCAAAATATGAAATTGGTCAAATGGTTGCATTCGACCTCAGTGAAATCTATTCTGGCTTCGAACCACTACATCCTTCAGTTTCCCACATCCCAAGCAAGTGACCGTTCCTATTTTAATAGTAATAAAAATTTTATATATATATATATATATATATAAGACAGAGAGAGAGGGGGCATTCAACGGTCATGGGAGAAATTTTGATGTGTGTACAGCTATTAAAATCTACACTTTTATTTTGGAATGTAGGGTCGGAAGTGACACGTTACGGAACGAACACACTTTCGAACACATTTCCAGCAACAGCGAGACACAATGCCAATACTCGTCCCGTGACGAGTTTCAAGCCCTCTGGCGGACAACCTCGATGCGCGCTCATTCTTGTTGTTTGTTTGAAACTGTGTTTCAATTTAAATTCCATTTGACTCAAATGAGGACCTTGACCTCTGTTTACATTGTGGCTGACATCTTTTTGGAACTCTTCGCCAACCTTCCTTCGCCAACCTTTCCTTGTTTTTTACTGTGGTCGCAATTCTGAGCATTTACTGTAAACATTGAATCAACGAAGAACCTTTGCAATGATGTTCCAAAGTTCGTAATGTTGATGACATTGTAAAGGTGGTAATGTAAATGATGTTGCAAAGTTCATAATAAATAATAATTTTTCTTGCCATGTCTCATGTCCTCATGTTTTTTTACACATACTTTCATGTTTTTGTGTTTCTCATATTTTGTGTGTTTTTTGTTCTATGACCCTACATTCTACACACGCATCAAAAGAAATGATATTTCGATATGTGACTATCACACATCCAAGTTTCTCCAATGATAGTTGAATCCCTCTGTAAATAAGTGGATGCATATATGTGTGAAAGTTACTACATAATTTAAAAACTATAATACTTTATAAGATCAGTTCTTTTTTTAATCTGAATTTAATACAAGCTTGCCATAAAAATAACTTTCTCTGTTTCCAGACATCTACAGGCATGGAAGCTTTCGGTTCAATGTTTCTGTCGAGTTTCGAAACCAGATCCCTTCAATTCGAATCCATATGGCCGCTGTCCACCAAGCTCTTTAGGTCTAATTTCTTACAATAATAATTGTAAAAATATCTGCAACGATATTTTTGATATATTTCCTATAAAGTTTCTTTTTCTTGCAATGAGAGTGAATTCTAAGGGCCTCATTTTTTTCTCATTCACCTTGAAACTTTAGAATTAAAATTTACACTGTCCATATAGTTACATTCCTATTATTCTTCGTGAACTATAATTTTTGCTCCTTAACCTTCATGCGTCTGAATGACTTTCGATTTGTATTACAGATTAACAAAGGCGCACACTTTCGAAATGCCCATGATTAATCGTGCTATTCTAAATCCAGGTATGTGTTTTCAAATTAATTTTTTTTCTAAAGCACTTCAATTTAATGCATTACATTTCTAATATTGTAGAGTGCAGGTTGGGTAATCCGAGTTGCAACTGGTTGTGGTTGGGTTGGAGATGCTTGAGGCACAGGTTGGAGAATCCCACACACTCCCAAACACCACATGCACGCAATTAGACAATACACAGACAATATTGAACACATTTAAAGACAGATGATTATAGATCGAGGGGACTCCAATTCAAAAGCCGAATACCCAATATTTGGCTACGCGCAGGGTTGCTCGAAATATGCATTCTCTCAGGTTGAGGGTCTGTAGGCTAATTGATATGATAGGACACCTAAATATATTTCCTTTGGTATGAGAGAGATTATGAAAACAGTTTCTCAGTGAGAGCACCCAGGTTGCGCTGTACTTCCTCTCGGGTGAGAGTCTCGAGGCCTATTGACCACTTCTGAACATCAAAGGCGTAAGTGTCTTGCTAGTATATAGGAGGAAGTATGGTTACAATATTTAATTAATATTAATTAATTTTTGTATACAATAACATTTTAATTTGCTGTCCCTCATACATTATGTACTTACGATTTCTGGTAATTCAAATTCAAGAGAAAAACGCACACTGGCGTGCTGATTCAGGCCTCGGCGGATGCGTCAGTATAATTTTGATGCTTTTTTTCATCTGGCAGTAAACGGGCATCGCTTTGGAGCCCCAAACCGACACCTATTATCCGTGATGTTATTTCCATCTGGCTGAAATGAAAATTAACAAAGCCATCTGTACTCAAAAATTCTTATTTTCAATATTTTCTTCGTTAACGAATTAAAGTTATTATTCAGATTGAAGTTAAAACTACTACAAAAAGAAAGTCACAATTTAATTATATCATCTCAAGGAGCTTAAAAATAAGAATGCATTTCTATATATCTTCAACGGTATTTTATGTATTAACCATGAGTTTTTTATAATCATAAACTCAGAAAATATTATTCATTTTCATCATCTCTGTTTAAGATTTTTCTTTTTCATACCAGAAATCAATAAATAAACTATTTCTGGCACTTTCAGATAGGCATGCATTTCCTATATATCTGTAATGGGAATAATATTGTATGTATTAGCATGATGTATATATAATCATTGATTCTGAACTTATTAATTTCATCAACTCTGTTTGATTTCTGTCCCAGAAATTAATAAATAAACTATTTCTAGTAGTTTTAATAATTCAGAATATGCTAGATCAAGTTCAGTAGCCTTGGCAAATGAAAGAGGAGAATCAATCAATAGCTGCATTAATAATTATTAATGAATTAACGAAATTAATAAAGTTATTGATTGAATTATCATTCAATAGACTTGAATGATAGCTCGCTTCCTTACCACAATACTGCGGTAAAAAGTGAAAGTGCGTACAGCCGCGTCGCTTCGATTGAGAAACCTGTTTGCTGACACCCTCCAGCATGGCCATATTGCAAATCGTCAACCAGATTACTCATTTTCAAAACAGCCACTGCAGTTCACTCCATCAGTGAAATCTGGTCCTCGTCATTCTGTTCACTGACTACTTGTATAAGTTTCAGGAGAGACCAATTAACTCCCTCTACAAATTTTATTTGAGCATTTATATCTGTGAATACGGTCTGGTAAAATTAAGAACTATCTTTAGTCAAACTTTATACTAAACCCTATCACAAAGAATGCTTTCAACAAAGTGTATTAATAACCCATCTACAAGTATCTTTAGTCAAACTTTATACTAAACCCATGAGAAAGACTGCTTTCAACAAAGTGTGTTAGTTACTTTCCACAAAGTGTATTAATAACCCATCTAGTTTCTTTGGTCTAACTGTATACTAAATTCACGACAATGAATGTTTTCAACATAGTGCATTAGTCAAAGTCTATAATCGCATTTATCCAAAACAAGTAATATAAAAAAATTTTTAAAGTCAATTCCTACTTTTTTTCCCCTCTATTGCAGAAAGTCCCTTTATATATTTGCACTATATTGCTTTATAAATAATTTTTTCATTCATTTTTTTTTAAGTTTATCTGGCGACATCTATTGGTAGATATATGCAACTTAAATCTAAAAAAAAAAACTAAAATTAAATAATTAAATTTAATGAATGAATTAATTAATATATGAAATAACTGTATTAACTTCAGTGTCATCCACTACAAGTTTAAAAAAATGCATTTGAACTTGAGTGGATGAATCAAAAAGTATTTTATGAACGATTTAAAATTTGAACAAGATATATATAGGAGAGTGTGAGCTAATAGCAGGAATTGAAAAAGAGTGTCGTGCCTACTTGTTGGGTCTAAGAAAACTCTCTAAGTTTCTGTGAACGGCCAAAACTCCTTTTCACCTGCTTCTTGCAAAAATGTGTTGTTGCCGACGCTCAGGTTGCTGGGCAGTTGGACGCTTCCGATATCAACTGAGGTTAGAGACAGATTCATTTTTCTTTGTTTACCGTCACTTAGTTCGAAAATTTCAATGGCTGTAGAAAGAGATCGACAATAAATAAGATTAATAAAAATTGACAATGTTAACAATAAATAAAACATAAAATGTGAGTGTAAAAAATCAAGCTCGATAGAAGTTCAAGTTTCGTGTTGTGTGTCTGTGGTAGAAAAAAGAAAGATTTCATGTATTCATCAACGAGATTCACTTATTTTGGGGGTCTCCAAACTTTTCAGTCTTCGGGCCATACTTTTTACTCTAGTAAGTACCGAGGGCCAAAACCGTTTTAATTTTTCTGCCATTTATCTATAATTTCTAGACTAGTCGCAGTGCAGCCCTGAGCAAGCATACGCTTTCTAAATTCGCTACATTCTCCAAAATGAGGTACACAGAGAATGTTTGATCTAAGTTAACCATGAGCATCTCAACTCTCTTTTAATAATTGGTACAAGTAAAAATTGATCCACTATTGTCAAAGTGAAAAATCCCAGTTACATAAATTCATTGTATTTTTTTACCAAGTGGATACTCCACGGTTTCATTTATGTTCATTTAGCTTTTCTGTTCCCTGAAGGGATTTTCAGGATAAAAATCATATATTTCATTCAGGAAATATACATTCAAAACATCGATATACATACATATGCGATACTCTTTACCCCAACATAACTACCGAGGGTAACCGCGGGATGTTCACTAGTTTATAATGTTAGTGGGATTCACTTCAATTATTTGTTACTTGTTATGCTTAAGCTAAATTTTCTGCGTATTATGCTTACCATTAAGCTATACCTAGCAAGTAAATGAAATCGAGTTATTATCATTTTTTTTTCATCCAACTTATTATAGCAATGATATGCTATTCGCTGTCGCGGGCCGGATGGATGACACTGATGGGCCGGATTTGGCCCGCGGCCGTAGTTTGGAGACCCCTGACTTAATAGATTGATACAATTTATTAGAGAATTTTATATTACAATTAATCAATCATCTTCGTTGATAAGAAAAGAAGCAATAGGTTTGTGATAACTGAAATAGGAAATGAAAATGATTTCAATCTTTTTAAGTAACGAGAGAAATCTTCTATTTTTGTTGGATGAGACGTTCTTATAATGCATATTTTTTTATTAATTTTATAAATTAAGTGGCCAAACTAGACAACGTCAGTAAAATGTAAGTAAAAATTGATTTCTTTGGTTTAAAAATTTTAAAATTACGCCCCCCTCTCCGGGAAAAAACACAGATTTTGTTCGCCGAAAAATTCTAATGGCCATTCGTGTATCAGTAGACAGGAAATTACCATCTAATTTTTCTTCTTCAATTTCACAACAGTCCCCAAGGCAGTCTGCATACTGGATTTAAGTATACTGGCAGATAATGGATTAAGTATACTAGCAGACTGGCGTCCCCAAGGCCGTCTGCATACTGGCAGATACTGGCAGGATACAGATCTGCTGCCGTCTGCATATTGGCAGATTCCGAAACATGAGATGTTTTTCTTTTTACGGAGCCTATCCCAATAGTCATATTAACTGAAACCTACGGCTTGAAGTGGAGTCCGAACCACTGCAAACATCCATGGCACCCCGGGACTCGAAATCGAAATCTGTGGCAACGAGGGCCAGACACTCGGTCATCTGGTGCCACCCTCTAATTCGTTTCATTTTAATTCGTTCGGTGTTTATTCAATATTAAATTACAGTTCATCCCATATTAAATAATTATAAATTCTATTCTATTGAATATTAATTATTTCTAGGTAATATTTTGAGATTTCTATTGAAAGTTGATTGTTTCTAAGTAATATATTTTTTAATTTACCCAGATTGTCTTTCTTCATGGCCAGGTCTTCGTCCTCCATGCATCCCAACAGCCAAGCGGTCGCTTCGGTTTCTTTTGATGAGTTCTATTGACGTCTCAATGCAGACATCCTGCCAAGAAAATCTTAAATTAAATTATCTTTAGAAGAAAAAATTAAATCAAGACAGTCTTTTAATAAATTTTCTTAATTAATAATTTAAATTACGTTCTTAAATCTCAGTATTTAGTTCATACACCGAATGAGTGGAGAAATGGGTACCTTAAGAGGTGGCGGGCTTAAACAGAGCGGCATATTAGGAGAGAAAGGTATGTTTGGAGTAGTTTTTAATACAATAAAAATAATTTTATTTTTTAATCATTAAAATTTTAAACTACATAGCATCAAAAGAAAATGTGATGAAAAAATTTCACAATAAATATTACATTTCCTTTTCCTTCAAAACTGATTTTTATTTCTGACAAGTAATTCTTTACAAGTAATCGTTTCGTTCTTTTTGGCTTTTGAAACGAATGTTTATCTTTACATAAAAACGGTGGTTGAACTATGGACTTCATCATTTACTGTTATTTTTAAGACTTTGAATAAATAAGGTTTTGGAGGATGTAAATAGGACATCACTTATAAAAGATAGAAGATACTCAGCAATAAGGTAAAGTCATCGCAAAATATTTAAAATAATAGATTGTAAAATAAATGACGTGTTCAATTTCATAAATCCCATGTATTCAATGTGCGTTTTGAAAAGAATGAATTAACAAAAAAATCGGCTTCAATTTTAAAAAAAAATCATTGATGTAGGATTTGTTGGTGTCGTAATCGCAAATAGCGACACATGCTTGTCTTTGACAGAGCCTGTTTACAACGTGGGAGTGTATTGAACTTTGAACTCTGACCTCACGAGAAGGGGGAGAGGGTCCCGTAGATGAAGAAAGGAGAAGAGAACGCGAGCTGACACGAGGGAGACGGCGAAACTGCAACGGGTTGCGTCAAGCGGCGAGAGAAAATGACTGTTATGTAATAATTATTAATGTAAATATTGCTGTATAACCGTGCTTCATTAAATATGTGTTGTTGAGAGAAAACCAACGCTTCGTTGATGTGTTTGGAAATACACCCCTAGACACCACTGCAAAGTTCAGCTTTTGGTTAGACTGGTAGAGAAGTCTAACAAAACTGTAGGTTCAGCAGGATGAATCAGTTGGAACCGGTGTAACCCTACAGAAATTGGGGTTTCGCCCGATACATCTTTTGCAAGCGCGAAATCTACATTGATAAGATATAAATTCTAATATAATTAAAAATAATTATAAACTTTTAATCGCTATGCTTATTAATAATAATAATAGTAATATAGTTTGCAAGTTATGTTTCATATATGCAAAAGGTTTTTAATAGGTTCGAGAACGGAACTCGTTCCCGTCTGGACGCGGCTTAAGAAGGAGATGGTCTGAAGACACAGATCCATGCATTTTGATTTTGAGTATTTGGAATGTATGATATATTCCTGTTTTTGGAATAATATCCAACTTGATACACATCCTGTTTGGACGCGAATTTTTTTTGTTTTGTATACGACGTGTGATGTGTTTTGAAATACGACACGTGTCTGCTATACGACATGCGTGTAAAATTTTTTTATTTTTTTATTTTATAAAGAAAAAAATATTTATTTTTAAGGATTTTTGTAACAACATGTATTTTGTATACGACATGTGACGTGTTTTGAAACACGACACGTGTCTGATATGTATTTTATGGATTTACATGTATTTTTAAGGATTTGGTAACAACATGTCTTTTCGTATACGACATGTGATGTGTTTTGAAACACACGTGTTTGATATACGACATGTGTTTGGTATACAACGTTTTGGAATACGACATGTGTTTGGTAATATGTGTTTTGGAATATGACACGTGTTTGATATACGATATGTGTTTGGTATACAACGTTTTGGAATACGACATGTGTTTGGTAACATGTGTTTTGGAATACGGGATATGTTTGGTATATGACATGTGTTTTGAAATGCGACATGAGTTTGATATACGGCATGTGCTTTGAATATGACATACGTTTGGTATATGACATGTGTTTTGAAATGCGACATGTGTTTGATATACGGCATGCGTTTTGGAATATGACATGTATTAAATACAACGTTTTGGAATACGGCATATGTTTGGTATATGACATGTGTTCTGAAATATGACATGTGTTTGATATACGGCATGTGCTTTGGAATATGACATGCGTTTGGTATATGACATGTGTTTTGGAATATGACACGTTTAATATACGACATGTGGTTTAGAATACGACACGTGTTTGGAATACGACTCTTGTGGGTCAAAACGAGTCTTTTTGCAGAAAATCACCCTTTCAAAGAGCTGAAATAGTCTTGTCTGGAATGACCAGACAATTTCATGTTGCTAAAAACATCCGATGCAGAAGAAAAAAAGTTGAAGAATTTTTATGATAGCGAAATGAGATGATTCTCAGTCAGATACAATAAAAATGAAAAAATAATAATAATTTAGTAAATTTTCATTTAGATATGTATTTTTTTCTAACTTTTGTATCAGTGTATTTCAGTATTGAGAAGAGCATAAATTATTTCATATAGTCCTTTCAATGTATAATATGCCAATAGCAATGTCTGTTTCTTATAAATTCAAGGATCTCCAAAGGATTAGTGACTTATACCGAAAGTACGACTGTACATATAATTTATGTTTCGTTCTCCGAAGTTTTTATATTTTTTAAAGACAATTTATTACATATTTACTACGTAACTAACAAGAATAAATTCAGCAACTAAACCAATTATGGTAAACTTAATCTGTCTTAATACATTTTCGTTGTCAAAGTGTAGTTAAATAAAAAGTCTTTTTTAAACAATGAAAAGAAGTCTGAAAACCATAAAAACTAACTATGCTTTACAATCTATAAACAAGGATTATAATTCGTCAAAGATGAAATAATAAGTATTTTTTCATCTTAATTAAATAATAATTATTACCTTTTATCATCATCATTTTCATCTTTTTTTTAAATAATAAGTATTTTTAACAGATCAATTTTAGATATTGTTTCTTTCGAAATTAACAATTCAATCAAAGTGCATTGTTTTAAAAATGCTTATTAAAGTAAATCGAAATTTTACAATTATTAATTGGATTAAAAATACATATTTTTTTTATTTTAGAAAGAAAAAATATTTATTTTTAACAATTTAATTAGTCGAATATTAATATTTATGAAAATATTTAATCACAATAATATATAACATATACATAATATTATGTAATTAATATCAATTATTAATATATATATGTAATATATATAATAATTATAATTAATATTTATTTATATATATACACAGTCCAGTCACATTAATGTGACCACTGTCAAAAAAGCCAGAATATACACTCTTGTATATTCTGGCTTTTAAGTGGAGTGTGGAATGGCATTATGGTATTTAAGTGGTATTAAGTGGAATTCTTTTTATGTACACCCACTGCAATGTGCTGCCACCTACCTTTTGTGATTGGCTATTATACGTTGACGTCGAAAGTAGATGGTGGTCACATTAACGTTACTGGACTGTGCAATTATTAATATTAGACATTACATATTATAATATATAATATTATAACTTTTCACATTATTTTTTTTATGATTCTGAATTAAATTGAAATAGAATTATAAGATATATATACATATGCATACATAAAATCTAGAAATATACACGAAATCTAGAGAAAGCTCCTACTTTTTCCATATTTTTTGTCATGTTCGATTCAGTATCTATGACTTGATTGTAGAGTTCCAGCGCCATGTCCATATCTTGCTTCATTTCATCTCTAGAAGATGGGCGTTCAAAGTAGTTGTCTCTCTTTCTTTAAACACGTCGAAGGCATCTTTGACTCTATGGTCGTCTGTATTGATGCATCTTCGCATCCATTCCGACACCTCTGCAATGCTTTCCTTGCCGACTTTTTCCGCCTGTGTTAGAAGGAATGAAATGTTATAATGATTAAAAATCTCAGTAATAATTGTATTGATAACTACTACTGTGCCCAAAAAGAAATTATGCGCCCAATTATTTTTATTTCAAAAGCATTGTAGAAAATTTTATATCGAGAATATATTATTCATGTTCCAACATATGTGCAAAATGTGACGAGCAAAGCCAGATTTCGAGTGAAAAATTTCAATAAGTAAAAGAGTCACGTAACTTCCTTTATTTAAAGAAAATAAAAAATAAATATGTATTTAAAATATTCAAAAAATTAAAAATAAATAAATAAATTACTTTTACTAAAAATAATTTTTATAAAAATGTATCTTTACTATACAATAGTAGAACACGTCGTATGTTGTCCTGCCAAAAAAGAATACATTGTCGAAAATTACATATCTCGAATATATTCTTCATGTTCCAATATATGTGCATACTAATTTTGATGGATATCTTTGAACGGTATTTAAGATAAAATGCTGAAGCACCATCTGGTGGCAAGTAACAATAAAGTGGATAGGGCGAACCAATTTTCCCTACTCGAATACATATTATTATCAATTTTCATGGAGATTGGTTGAACGGTATAGAAGTTGATAAACTGTAGCACCATCTGGTGGGGACTGACAACAAAGGGGATAGCATAAAAACATTATCTATGTTTTTTCAAACACACACACAAAAATTTATTTCAAAATCGGTCCAGCCGTTTAGAGGCGTTCAGTACAAATACATGTACAGAAGAATTATATATATATATATATATATATATATATATATATATATATACACTCAAGAGCCAAAACATTATGACCACCTACATTTTGCAATGAACTCGCCTGGATGACGTGGAAGGCACGTGATCAGTGGAAGTGGTATTTAACTGGTATTAAGTGGTGGTATTATCCATGCCAAGGCGGGTTGAAGCTGCAAGCTGTGTTGCGCCAAAGGTGGGCCAACTCGTTATTGACAGGTGGTCATAATGTTTGCTCTTGAGTGTATATTTGCCAAAAATTTTCAATAAAATATTTTTTCCTTTGTCTGCATATGGTTGTAATATTGTAGGTCACTTGTGATAGCATGGATGTACGATATTTACAGCAATTTTTTTTCCAGATTAACAGCTGTTGTTTTTAACATCGTGTAGTTTCAAACTATTCCCTTAAATAATTTTTTTTTTTCCTAAATAGCTACAGTACAATAAATTTTTTGTACCATAATGGTAATTAATTATTAGCTATAAATTTTCTAAACTTACATCTATTGATTTTAACCTAATGCTAGGTAGAATTTAAAATTTCAAAATTAGAATTGCAGAACTTAAGAATTGAATTTTTCATTAATAAATATATCGAACAGTATAGACGATTTTAAAATTATGTATTTTAGGATTTTGCTAGCAAAATTGTCATTTTGAAAACAACTGTGAATATGTTCTTTTTTCAAATCGGAAAATAGAATTTGATTAAATCTCCCCTCGTATGAATTGTAAGATATCCTTCATTTGAATAACAATTAACAGTTACTATTGAAATAATAAATATAATATAAAGAGAACAGAGAAATTAAAAATATATTTGAATTCTGAAAAATTATTTACACTTAAGATAATGAGAAAAAAATGTCATGAATATGGAGAGATGTGGCATTGTAGATGATTAAACATTCAGTACAATCACAAAAACAATATTTAATTACGACATACACATGCAAAAAAAAAAATTACACAAAAACAAAAAACAATTAAGAGAAGTCGTTGTCGCTGAAAATTCAACGCCTCGTTCATCAAACCCTTTTACTCTACTCTCAGATACCGGAGTTTTGCTTTCCATCTAGTAATCTCGCCAAATTGTTATTAACTGGATGCTGCTGCCATTCTAGTAAGAAAGAAGGTGTCGAATGCATGGCGTCTAACACCACCGCCTTTTATACGTATAAAGCTATTATTAAGAGAAACACACGCCACGGTAGGGGCCTGAATGGTCGGGGTACCAGAAGAATAAGTGTATTTTAACAGAACGAAGTACGAACGTAAAATGAAGAATAAGTGTATTTTACTGCCAATTATTCAATAATATCTCTTACAACTAAGATAGGATTATAGATAAATTTTTTTCATTATAACACATAAATAAATGCTTAAAATAATGTGATGAACATTGAAGATCCCTTTAAAATAATTTCTTTGATGTGCATGTGGGTTGATAGTGAGGAGGTGTTAAATGGATAATATAAACAAGTGTACAATCAAGAAGTATAAACGTGATTGCTTTGATAATAAAATGAGTGTTTTTTTTCTTTAAACTCTTTGATATCATTTCATAATACAAAATGAAGTGAAAATATCGGAAATATTTGGAAAATGTTTCAATTACTTCATTTTTTAGAAAATAAGATTAGGAGATCATTATTATTTATATTGATTAATTCGATATTATAATTCGGGACCTGACGGCCGAGTGTCTAGCGCCTGCGCCACATGTTTTGTCTGAGTCCTGGCAAAGCATGGATGTTTGTAGGTTCGAAATCCTTTGCTGTAGGTCCCTGGTCTCATAAGACTGTAAGAGCGTTACGGAGCAAAATTCAGACTTATACCTACGGTGCTCCATCACAATAGAAGCTGCCCCCTTTCCATTCATGAGTAGATCACTCATGGGATGTCCGTCCCGCACTGCAGGTCATTGAGGATTAGCCATAAACAAACAAAAACAGTATACGGTAGAACTAGAAGAGAAACCTATTGTTTTATTATAAAGCAAGGAAATCATGAAAAAGTACCGAAGGTTACATCGACAAAATTATAAAAATGCACATTTGATCAGCATGATCATTAATTTCAGCTTTTTTTTAATTAAATAGTTATTCAGGAATATTCATGTAAAATTCATTAAAAATAGGGTCACTGATAATCCTCAATACTACGGTATATATGTAGA
>BPLR01002701.1:0-33222 GCA_021605095.1 Caerostris extrusa | reverse complement strand
CTTATAGTGGAGATGCAGCTTGTTTTTCCTGTTTGAAAATTGCATTCCTTTAACACTGGAAAACCTAAAAAAAGTATTTAAGAAGTGCCAGAGTAGAAATATTTTAATTATTTAAAAAAGGTAGAAGAAAAGTAATATATAAAAAATCACTGTTATGCTTGTGGTTTTTTAAAGAAGTTAACAATGCATTTTTTCTTCTGATCAGCAGAATTTACTGAATTTTTGTGCTCTTTTAGGAATTCGAAATTGCATGTAAAAAACTTTTCGCTTGAAAAGATTAATAAAAATTTCATCACAAAGTACAATGAAATTTGGTTATCGAAGAAAAAATAATTTTCAAAATGAATTTTTTTCTTATCTTGCGATAAAAACTCGGAAATTTGATTTTAAGTTTTGTATATTTATAGAAAATCTCATTTGATGTTTTTAAAGTCTTTTTTTCATAGAGAATAATTTACTAAAAATGCTTAAATAAATATTTTTAGTTGTTATTCCTTTTTAAAACTACTTTCCCATTAAAAGAGAATCAATTTTAAGTTCTCTGAAAAGGATGTTCATTTTTGTATTTGAAATATTTGAACGGAAATAAAGGACATAGTTTTAAACCGAACAAAAACTTCTAATTGAATTCTTAAATTTCAGAGTACTTGCATTAAAACTTTGTGAAGACATTAAATCATTCAACTTCAAAGTGATCATGCATCATTTTTGTTGTTAAGCTTTTGAAATGAATATATTTTAATAAGATTATAATTAAAAGAATAGAACATATTTTCATAAGCAAAAATATGCACTTATATATTTCCATATGCGTGCATATATATGAAATATTCATATTTATCTTTTAAAATATTGATAAAATTTCTTATTAATTTTTTCACTTTTTCTATGAAAATAAGATACGCATTAAATTCTTTAATAATTTAATTTTCTCCATGTAAACTGATTAATCAATTGTAAACTCATGTTTGTGAAAATTGCAACACCATGAAGGACTTACGCGAGTGAGCTGAAATTTTCAGGAAATGCAAATTATCGCATGATATACAAATGATTAGAATTTCAAATTCGTAGCGCATGCTTGTGCTGAGCAGCGCCCTCTGAGTGGCGGATGGATCAAATAAATAGACAGCTGTAGAGAGACGTGTAGGGGTATCGAAGGTTATCTGCTAGTGGTAAATATTAGCTCAATCGTTACTTATGCCTCTTCGACGAAAGAGAGCGAGATTTGAACAACTTACAGAGTTTGAACGGGGAGAATCATCGGCCTTCGTGAAGCTGGATTGTCTTATCGTGCAGTAGCCCGCTCGTGTGCAGCTTAACAGCGGCGCAGTGATGCTTCTTGAAAGCAGTGGGTGGACGAGTGTCGGACAATTCGGAAATCTGGGAGTGGACCCCGAAATGTGACGTCAGCTCGCGATGATAGACACCTGGTCCGCATGGCGCTGACGGACCGTACAGCTTCCCTCTAGACAATTGGCAGCACAGTGGTCAATAGCTACAGGTGTTTCATTGTGTGCTTCATCAATTCGTAGACGTCTGCTGCAGCGTGGACAGCGCGCAAGGACTCCTTTATACAGGATCCCCTCTCACGCTAAACCATCGCCGCCTGTGACTACAATGGGTCGCTCAGCATAGAGACTGGCGTGCTGATTGGCAGCATGTCGTGTTTTCTAACGAATCCCGCTTTAATTTGTGGTACCATGATGGCCGCATTCGTGTCAGACGCTATGCCGGTGAACGCCACCTTCCGGAGGGCATTATCGAACGCCGCAGTGGACGAACACCCGAAGTTATGGTCTGGGGTGCCATAGCATATCAAGGACGATCTCAATTGCTAAGAATTGTGGACAATCTGAACAGCAACCGGTACATCAATAAAGTTCTACAGCCCCAAGCTGTTCCCTTCCTTCAAAGCTTGCCAGGCGCTGTATTTCAACAGGACAACGCCCGCCCTCATATCGCTAGGACTGTTCACTCCTTATTTGCAACGCGCCAGGTACAGCTTCTTCCTTGGCCTGCGTATTCCCCGGATATGTCGCCGATTGAACATGTGTGGGATTTCGTTGGTCGGCGTCTCGCTCGTGATCCTCGTCCTGTTGTTTCTGCAGACTAACTTTGGGTGCGCATACAAACAATATGAAATGCTCTTCCTCAGGCAGACATTCAAAATTTGTTTGACTCCATGCCACGTCGTGTAGCAGCACTTATTGCGGAGCGTGGTGGCTACACAAAATACTGATTCCGATATCTTGTTATTGTTTGTTTGCTTTGAACATTTAATCATTTATTTGTACCACTACCAATCAACTGTGTATTAAATTTCATTCAATTATGACGATTCCTTCATGGTGTCGCAATTTTCACAAACATGAGTTTATTTTTAATACTTAAATTAATTCGATTCTTGGCATACTTTAAATTTTCAATTGATTTTTTCTTTCTAAACTGTACACTATGCATTAAACAAATAACAATAAACATTATGCATCTATTAACAGAGCCGACTCGTGCCTCAGTGGCAATGCACTCGTTGTTGAGCAGCAGGAGTGAGGTTCAGTCTGCCCTAGCGACTTGGTTGAAGACATTATTTTAAAATTCCAGGAGACTGGAGGATGTATGTTCAGCCTCTTGTCTGGTTAGACGGACTGCCTGGTGGGAGTATTTCGGGTTTTCTCCCATACAATGTACAGATACGAGGTAGTTCCCCTAAAATTCCTCCCGGAAGACACTACCCTCTTTATTCATATGACATGGAACCATGTTAGTCTTGTACCTAAGGGTGCTCCCTCCCAATAGAAGCTGGCCCTTTCGATCCATCCCTGAGTACATTACTCACGGGATGTCCATCCCGCACTGCAAGACACTGAGGGTTCGACATACAATCTTTTTGAATTTAAACTTTTATTCAACAAGCTGTTTCAGTTTATCTGTATTAATTTTATTACATATACTCTTTTATCAAACAAGTTGGAAAAGAAAAACTTAATCATAAACTAATTAATAAAAAGTGACACTATGTAAATATTTCTTATTTTTCGTAAATACTTTTTAATTTTAAATAATCATTATTTTCATTATGTGCACGAATGTGTCTTGCATTCTTATTTCTTTTATTCCTAATGTTTGGCTTTGCTCCAAATGGACTTTTAAATTATTTTTTTTTTTTTAATTTAAATGAAATACGATCATATACAAATATCCTGCTTTGCATTAAAATGAATATTGTAAATAGCTACATGAATATCAATTAATATTAAATTAGTACTTTGATACTTTCTAGAAAAGACTGAAAAAAATGAAATGATTAAATACTAAACATTTAACCTGAAGACTAAAGTTCTAAAGCGAGGTTATCATAATACAGCGAATTATGTTAAATGATTTTCGCTGCCTTCTTACTTTAGATCCTATTAAAGTAATGCATAAGAAAACTAGTTTCAAAATTTTCCATTTTCAAAATGAAAACTTTAAACGAGTCAAACACATTAACAAAGCGAAAACATTCGTAAGCTTGTTACAGAATGGTAATAAGTATATTTAAAATACGAATGTTCTCATGACAGAGTAAACTAGTCACAGGAGAATGGAAAATGTAACTTTTTCATCTTACTTTTTCTCTTCCGTCATCAATCACCATAATTTTTCTAGAAAAAATTCCTTAATAAAACTGGGATACTTTTGAGTTCAATTAAGTAAAGTTTGGAAATTTGAAAAGTGAATGCAGTTTATTATGAAGTTAGCTATTCCTTTTTCCAAGTAAATTTAGTTTTTTTATATATATATAAATACGTGGATATTCCGTATGAATAAATTTCTCATAAGAATATGTATATGAATCCATGTTGAAAGCATTTAGACAAAAATAATAAAGAACACAGACGACAATAATAATATTAATTATTGTTTAATTATCACCAAAATTAAATAAAATTCTTTGCGCTTACACTTCTTAATAGGTTATTTATTACGTACTGAATTTTAAATAGTAAAAGTTTGATGAAATATTACATTTTTTAAATTTTATATCAGACATATTTTTATATGTGTGATTAATTTTCTGTCATATTGCAGTATAATTTTATAGCGGTTGTTACTTACTGAAACTGCCTGATTCGTGGCTCAGTGACAATGTGCATCACTGGTGAGCATTAGAACGGAGGTTCAATTCACTAGCAGCATTGTTGTACACATTGTTTCAAAAACGAGGAGGTGATTGGCGTTTGTGATGTTCAGCATCTTGCCTCGTGAGTCGGGCTATCTTGTGGGGAGTTTTCTCGCTTTTTTGCCCTTACGATACGAAAATGCGGTGTAGTTCCCCTAAAAGGCCTCCTGGAAGCCACTGCCCATCTTCTTTATTGACTCGGAGCCAAGTCAGACTTCTACCTACGGGTGCTTCATCCCAACAGAAACTGCCCCTACTTACCCTCCTTCCATGAGGCCACCTTGGTTCTTGGACTTGGTCTGGATGTTGCTGCCTACCAAGTGTGATAAGAAAAAAACTTACTGAAAATTCAAAATAAACTTCTCGTGCACTTATTTGACTACTATTGACGATAAGCTTGCACAAGAACAAAGCAGAGCGCTGACTGCCAGATATTCGTTGTTGTCAGTAATTTTTGCATCCTGATGACAGCAGTTAAAAACAAAGCTGTGAAACTCTGGAAAATATCCTTGATGGAAATGATGATTATAGAATATTCAAAATATCGTGATATAAGTAATGAGTTTTCCATTTCAAAAAAAAATTGTCAAAACTAATAATAGGAAGTATCACTCATAATTCTAATGTTTTAAAAGTCTATCGCAATGAGTATATAGAATTCAAAAATTTGGTTTCTAAATAAATAAATAAAAACAAATTTAATAAAACTTTAATACCATTAATTTTTCTCTGATCAATATGTATCATCTGAATATCGAACACTGACAAAAGTCTTTTTTTGTTAATTAATTCTTACCATTCTGTATTAACTAATTCTTTGTTAATAGTATAAAATCATACTCTTTAAATTTCTGGTTGGATATTGATACTAAACCGAAAAAGAAATTCTCATACAAACTAATATATCGTATAAAAATATAACCCATTTCTCTACGACAGGTTTAATGGATTTCTTCTTGTTAATAGCAACATAGATTGGTGTTTAATTAGCAACTACAATAACAATTTACGCGCAACGACATCTCGATGTCAGTTACTAAGTATGGTTAGTAAGCTCTTATTGAAATATTGCTTTATTCATATCTAAAGGACAATATATATGTTACGTTAGTAGTAGAAAGCGAACCATTCAACTGTGATGGCAGTCACAACGATGAGTGTGCATTTACTCGCATCGCATTCGCTGCTAAAAGATACCCATTACTTATTTCACGATTATCTATCTAGCTCTTTGTATGAGTAACGAGTACGCAAGAAAAATCATTGTACTTTCTAAACAAATAATCACATTTGTACTCCATATATATATTCCATATTTATTCGTGCAGAAGTCTACTATGTACATTTATTCAGTATGGACTTTAGGTACCAATGGTTTCCAAGGTAGATCATCTTAACGTAAAGAGAAGCAATATCTGTCTTAAATGTCTTAATAAAAAAACAGAAATTTACTTCAACTTTAACAATTTTTAGAGGTTGAATCATTCCAAAATCATTGAAGTCTCACTCAAACTTGAACTTTTCTAATACTTTGAATATTTTAAACTATACTCTTTAAATTTTTGGTTACAACTGGATATCAAACTTGCATGAAAACACTTCTCATGTTAACTAATTTGTCGTATAAAATAACTGATACCTACGAAAATTCATTCTTTGTTGATAGTAATATAGATTAATGTTTCTTTAGTTCCAATAACAAGCTTCAATCAGTAATTTCGCAAAACTCTTATTTTGAGGACCTTAATCTGTTCCCGTTACGAAGGGTTTCCAGTAATGTGAAGTGTGGCAATATAAATGATTGGTATGGTATTAATCAATGTGGTTTGGCCCTTTCCCATAAAGAGCCTGACAAGCGCTTTAAAATAGTAATTTCGACAGTAAAATGATGTGATATTGATTCCTTATATGATTTTCAAGATAATTTGCTGCCAAACATCACTTGTAAAAAAATCATCTTGCACAGTAACTTGTAAAAACATCAACTTGCACAGTAACTTGTAAAAAACATCACCTTGCAAAACATCACTTGTCGTCACTGTTTGCTATTAAAGATTGTCAAAAATATCAAAGCGCGATATCTTTATGTTTCACTTCAGGGAAGCAAAGATGACTGAACAGCAGTCTTTCTTATGTTCACTATCCTATTGTTTTCAATGCACTATTTCAAAATTACGCCAAATGCCCTATTAAATCTTTTTTCTATTGTAAATTTTACATTTTTCTTTCCAAATCATCATCAAAAGATACTCAATAAACATCATTTACAGACAACAGAGCACGAAAAATTATTTATAATATACAATACATTACAATTCCACATCACACTCTGTAGTAGATGTGTTTGTAAATCGTATATCCTTGCATGATTATTTCTTGACCTAACCATGCAAATAAGCTGTCAGTAAAGAATCTTATTCAACGTAAAATCTTACCATCAATCAAAAGGATGTAAGATTAATAATAAGAATTTTTAATGTATTTAATAAATTCTAAAATAAACAAACTATTTATAAATTATTCCTTTTTCCTTTAGTAATATTTTGTGTTGTTTGATAGATGAACAGAACCAAGAAGAAAAATATATAAAAGTGTCGAAATTATGTAGTTTTAATACAAAAAACGAACTGTGGAAATTTCATACAATCAATATTACATTATTCCACAAGTTGGAAAAAAAGTAAAAAAGATAAAATTTGAATAAGAACTAAATATCAATATTTCTATTCTAAAGAAAGAATCTGTTTGCGAAAAATAAAATATACGATAGTTTAACACAAAAAATATAATACTGCAAAAGCTTAAATAATTCGCCAGATGGAAAATTGAATGGAAACCAAAACCGAATGGAAACTGAAATTGAAAAAAAAAAAACTTTCAGTATTTTTTACAGTAGAATTTACAATTATTGATCAGTAGAAAATACAATTTAAAAGTTTCTTTTTTTTATTGATGTTTTGTTTACATTGTAATTTACTTATTTAATGTTAATACCAAAACAAATTAATTTCAACCATCAAAAAATAGATAATAAAATAAATAAAAATGAAATTAATAAATAATTCATTGCAAATTAAACAATAAATAAAAAATCGTATTATTTAATAATATTTTTGCAAAGTAATTGATTACATTATTTTGCAGATATATAAATTAAATGAGAAGAAATATTTTATTTTAAAAGTAAATAGCATAATAATTAACATAAGAGAATCCAAAAACAATCTTTGTACAGAATTTGGCTTAATTACCTTTGATAAATAATTTTTGAAATGTATTGATAAAGATATTAATTAATTTGAAATTTTATGTTATGCATGTATAGATTTTATACAGCGGAATTAACAAATTTTTACTTGATAATTAATGTGCGTTTTAAAAAAATAATAATTTTTGCTCTTATGGACAAATATCGAGACTACTATCGTCATGAATATATATCAAATTCTGCATTTTAAATCTGTACTCAAATGTTGTTTAAAATGAAAATTGTATTTATAACATATTTATGGGCATTAATTATTAATTCTTCTTTTTTCTATTATTTTAAACTATTTTGGCATATGCAAATAAAAGAAACCCTTAATTCAATTCTTAAATTAAATTAAAATATCTTTGAATTTGTTTAAAACATTATTTTAATTTTATATCTTTCATAAACGAGTACCATACGTTGCATTTATTGTACCATTAAATTTGCCACGATTGCTGGAAGAAATAATAAAGTAAAGTAATACAAAAGAAAATTTCCTTCCATAGCATTTAAACAAATAAAAAAAAAGTAACTCCAACCATGCATTAAAATTCTATATGAAGTGATCTACTAGGTATCTGGGCCATAAAGGCTATCTCAGTTTGACTTGAAAATGAAGAAACAAATTTTTAGGAAATAAATAACATACTGAAAAGGAAAAATATGAAATCTCTTATCATAATACCAAAAACAGGGCTTCAACACAGTGTTCACCGAAGTTAAATTAGTGGATGGTTCGGACGAAAGAGCAGCTGGACCCAAAAAACTTTTATTCCAGATTGCTATCAATAACGAAAAGAATTTACTTGCAAAACAATGTATTTGACAGGAAAAACTGGAAGCAAGTGCAAAAACTTGAAATCAGGTCGAGAACCGAAAGTACAGTATGGCTGGAGTGACGAAATTTATTTATGAGATCAAAAGAAATCGTTGCAGAAAAATTGAAGCCGTTCAAGAGGTTGCTGATAATGGGAAAAAATAGACTCAAGAATAATGAAACGATTTAAAGAGTTCTCGAATACTGAAATGGTGATTAAAAAGTTTATAAAGTTCATTAAAGTTAAATAACATCGTGTTCGATCAGTATTTGCGAAGGTGTTCATCTGGAAGCACCCCGTGAAGATGGCCTACAAAATATCTCCATAAACCGAGACGTTCATTCATCTACACTTGCGCTCGAATGGTGAAGTGTGGTACCTTGTCCGTTATTTAGCTGGAGATATATTCTCTCTGGGCACGCGACACCTTGCGGAATGTGTGCATGGTGATTACTACACTTTTCATTTCGTGTCTGGAAAGATTCCTCTCATAAACGACGACATGGAAGATAGCAACCCGTCCATTCCTTACACAAAATTTATCCCTCGTTTTCGCTGTTCAGTATGTTTCTAAATCGAATAACCGGTAGCAAAAAAATTGTATTTCTATTTGACGTATATAGCAGAAATGTGGAACAGGGTTAGTTCTGATGGCGGTTTACCCCAATTTGTTACTAACCAATCTTGGACAGATAGTCATCAAATTAATGAAAATTTCTGACATCATTTCTGACACTGATACTTATTTAAAGTATCAGTGTAATCCCCATTTTTGTTAAAGATACGGATTTTTAAGTATTCGTAAATTATCAGTAAATAAATAATAAATAATATATATAAATATTAAATATAAAATATATAATATATATAACGTTAACAGAGATTGTCGTAATTATCATAGAAAATGGGGAGTTGGTTGCTTGTAATTGAGATAGGTTTGTTAGATTTAAAAAGTAATCATAATCTACTGATAAAAATTGTATCTTACTGAATCTGTATTAAATCTGTAAGATATCTTCATAATATCTCACAGATTTAATCAATTAAAATCAAAATGTTGTGTTCAACATTTATCTAAAAATAAAATCAATGCTTTACAAATTAATTGGAGTAAAACTTTTAATAAGTACAAATATATGTATTCATAAAATTCATGTTAAGTTGCGTATGCCAAGATGGACTACAAACAATAATGACTGAATCAATAAAAAAAAAAGCTGAACTTTTTTTTTCTAATAACCCGTATGTCTTAAACATAAATAGATATATTCACTATATTTTCAACATATATTTATCACCCACCTTTATTTAATATAACTAATCAATCATTTTCTCTCTTCTTTTTCAAAATTATTCTCAAATCATTTTTCACGCTCTATATTTTTGAAATCAAATTAGATTATCACGATGCAATTTTATCTTTAAAAATGATTTTCTGTTGAGAAATATTAATATTTTTTAGCACAGTAAATGTTTTAGGCCTTTTTTAACACGGTATGAAAGTCTAATTATACAGTTAGTCCGAAGTAATATTTATTATTTTAACCAGTCTTCAAATTTATAACTTTAAATTACATATTTAAATCTGAAGAATATCTAATTATTTAATTAATTAATTCGTTAAAATTTGTAATTATTTAATTTTTAATATTTATGTACGTTGTTGTCTATTACATTTATTAAACACATGTAAAAATGTAATTTAATGAGTTTTAAACATGTGAACTTTTCTCCTTGCTTTGAAGCCATTAGCTTAAATTATTTTTATAATATTATAAAAAAAATTTAAGAAAAACATTGCAATGAATTTTAATATTTATTTGACAAAATTAAAAAAATTAAAATATTTATTTTTATTAATTTATTAAAATTTATTTATTTGACAAAATTTAAAAAATTAAATTTCTAATTAAATAAATTAGGATTTCACATCATTACGAATTCTCTCTTAAATAATATCATAACAAATATTACAATCCAGTAAAAAATCTCTCTCTTCTAATATTTCTAATTTAAAAACATGTTTTTTCTTGATTTAAAACAATTTTTATCTATTTAATTTAAAAAATACGTTCTTATTCACTATTATTTTTTTTTTTATTCTGTAATATAATTTCGGATTTGTTTATTTATTATTAAAAAAATGAAACACGCTTGATATTTTTAAATAACTTTTCAAATATTTACAAGCTTAAAAACATTTAGCAGAAATGAAATTAACAATATTATTACAAGTCTGCATTTTTAACTCATTTTCTGAAATTAAATTAAGAATTCATTTCAAACTGAATATAAATGACTAAAACAATAATACTTATCAAATTATTCTTAAGAACTAGTATAAAATATTCGATGTAAGAAAATATTTTTCATATTATTCATTGTTGTTAAAATAGAAAATGCATTTATTGTTTCTTAGTTTTAAAATATTCTTTTATTATAAGAAATTGAAAAAAAACATATTTGAAATAAACATTTCATCTTAAGTTAAAATATAATAAAATAATTTTGTAGTTATGAGTTAATTGTATTAGTTTCTTTTTAAAACATATAAACTTAAAAGTTTAATTATTTTTATAAGTTAGAAACAATCTAGGTTTCTTTGAAAAAATGTATTAAGATCAAATTTTACAAATAAAAATTGTATGTAAAAAACTATTTAAGCAAAATAAAGCATTTAATTTATTTTGAAAATAAATATCTTAATTGTAAAAGATCAAAGGACTTAGGCAGTAAAGGAATGTTTATGTGAAACAAAGAAAAAAATTAGAATGATGCTTTTAATCCAAAACAAAGCTTAAAAAATTAATAATAATACAACTAACAAAAAAGTAGTGGTATAAAAATATTTTCAAAAGAAATAACACAGTTATAAATTTAATTTACTTAGAGTGTATTAATTACACTATTATTTTAATAAGATTTCTCGTTCTTGGATCTATGATAGCTCCCGCCATCTTACTTAGAGTTCAATTCATAACGCTGCTGTATGGTATAAATATTGTTTTGAAAAAGAAATTATAGTGCGGAGATTGTAATAGAATGTCTTCCACTTAAAGATGGTCAATCTACTTGGAGTTTTACAGTTTTCCTTAATACAGCACGCAAATATGAGATGGGAACCATTGAAAATATTACCGAAAATTATTATTCTGCTAATGATATGGTACAACGTTAACTTTACCTACCTAAATGATATTACCTATTCTAATTTATTCTTCAGATTTAATGTATTAATGGGTCAATGTAAAAAAGCATAAGAACTGTTAAAATATAAGTCCCACGATATACTATGTTCTTATTAAAGTATATATATCTTATATTTTCCTTAAATATGCACTTTAATTATTAAACTTTTCAAAGCATTAAATAGCGTATAGATTATTTTAAATAAATAGTTGAAAACTTTTTATTCAAGAGAATTCTAAGGAAAAAAGATAATATTCATCAAAAACTAAGTATTAATTTCATAAAAAAAACATCAATGTCCAAAACAAATTGTCAAAGCTTTTCTACATCTAAAACCCGTCATTTGATACAGGATATACTTATTAGATATACTAACTAGATGTTCATCATTATCAGATATACTAAACTTATTGAAGTTTAGAACTGTGTAATGAAATGTCAATATTGAGTTCATCAAACTCTACATTTCCCCTTTCTTCACTCTGACAGGTAGCACCATCCGAGGTCCTTTACTCATTCTCGAAGCAATTCTTCTGCCTTTCTGTGTCTTTCATGCCCCGTCTGAAACTCTTATTTTGTTAGGATCAAACACCTCCACTAAAACCAGCGGAAGTGCAACGTCGACCTTTAAATCCCTTCGGCCTTGACAGGAGACAATGATTTATCTTGCTGTGCGTGGCTTTCTTGATTTAGGAAGAACCGATTTGTTCGTACGTTTCTTGATAGCTGTCCAGACAGTTTATTTGTCAGCCGTAAAAAAGAAATAATTAGAATTGGCATTAGAAATTACGAAATAGCGCAATAGCAATTTAAATGGCTTAAATTATCTTGAGATATTTCATTTAAAATTTGTTGGAATAGAATCGGTGGACTAGGAATAATTTGCATTTCAATAACATTGTTAACTATATTTCCTAAATAAATTGTTAAAAGAGGGTATCTTTTCTTCTTTTTACATTTTAACATTTTTAACAGTCCACGACAAGTAGAAAGTACATTTCAACAGACTAGTGTAGTACATTTAGTACTAGTACATTTCAACAGACTAGTAAAATGCGTTTAGTACTGGTACATTTCAACAGAAAAGAATATTTAGTACTAATACTATTCAATAGACGAAATACCAACTACTGGTGTGAAATGCTCTACTCTCTACATCGTAAGCTCTTATATATAACAGAAATAACTGCAAAGCATGCCAGATGCGGATTCAAACATTCGTCCTCTTGTACGTTACCTTGCATATGCTAGCGCTGAATCACAAATTGGGATTTCATCAGAATAGACAGTATCAAAATATTTTAGTAATTTATTTTGCAGTTAAAAATTTCTGCTTGAATTTATTTTAGTAATTTATTCAGATATTTTCAATTTCAAGTTAGGCACTGAACTACGACGTTTTAATCTCAATTAAATCTTCTCATAAAATGTATTTTATTGCAGCTTCGATAACCTAAAAGGTTCGATAGAGATCGTGATGTGAGATTGCATCTAATATCGAATAATCTGCCGAAGACATTAATATCATTTATCAAAAAATTTAAATAAAATCACTGTTAATAATTTAAAATGCTTCTTTAATTAAAATATTGAGTGCTATATCAAAACTGCTTTATCTATTTTAATACTATAAAATTTAATTATTTAGTAGTTGTTAAAAAAATATTTTATATTAATAAAACAATTTAACATAAAACTGAGAAAAAAAGATTTTATTCTTTTTAATAATATTTTTGTAAAGATTTTAAAATCTTCAAGTTTAAAAATATGATGACTTTCTCTTTCGAATACTAATGGCCTAATATTACCATAAACCAGCATCGTTTATCTGAAGGAAATGCATTCATTTTTTATGCCTTGCAAAGAAACAGAATTTTACTTTTTTACACACTATCCAACCTCACTTTTTCATGCATAATTTAAATAACTCTTTTTAACAAGAAAACTGCACGATTAACTAGTTTTGAAAGGCAGTTTATTTTGAGTTAAAAAAAAGCATACTTTAATGCTGACATAAACTACGGACCTTGCTGAAGTGTATTTTTTTTTTTTAGAATACAAAGAAAAAAATCTAACTTCACTCTGAGCATTTAAAAAAGGATATATTTTGTTTTTTCATACAATTTTAAAATGTAAAGATATAAATTTGAAAGTAAAAAATGTGTTTTCTTAACTTTTTCTTAAATCTGCAACGGATGAAATACTAAAATATTTCAGAATGTTTAAGATGCCACTTCTTGTATTTTAATAGAAAAGTTGCATTCATTAATGCCGAAGGAGTTCTCTGATTAGTTATGAAAACGTAGGAAGGATTTTTTGTTCCGAAAGAAACTATAACAAAGGAAATATTCTAATCACGGGTACAAATATGAAAATATATACAGAAGGTGTTTTTATTTTACTGAAATTATGAATCTAACAACCGACATGGGGCCAAACTTAGCAAGAGACTAATGGCGACATTAGGAGAAATATATAAATGAAAGATGGAAAATGTACTGACAAGCTTTGCAGTTTCAAACAAATGTAACGAAATTGCAATCTATGTAACAAGTAAGAATTCAAGATTCAAATTTTCGCCTATGCAGGCGACAACGTAGCCAACAACGTAGCCGCCAGTAATTCGTGCTATTATAAAAACATGAAGAAAGCTGCGACAATTTGAAATAGAAGATGCATTAATTTTTTTGCTATTACCTTAGAAAATGTTAATATATTTGAAACTTTCACCAGCCAACCTTCGGCAAATTGTTTTTGTTCAGCTTACATACACAAACATTTATTCAAAACTGTTCACCTCCTACAACTTCTTAATGAACTTAAAACATGTCTATAATAATCTCCCAACCTTCTTAACTTTCAAAGATCTCAAAATGCTGTTCAGCCAAATGATATCTTAGACAAAAGCAATGTTGAAAGCAGGGGTCTCATCAAATCTTGAAGAATAATATACATAAATTTCTTTTTTCTTACTTCACTCTATGAATCTACAGAATTCTAGTCGTCCTGGTAATCCAAATTGTCTGTCTAATGCATTTAGTAAACAGTATTTAAATTCAAATTCAGTAATTCAATAAGCCCTGTGAAGATGATTATTCAT
The DNA here is from genome assembly GCA_021605095.1 of Caerostris extrusa. Taxonomy (NCBI): domain Eukaryota; kingdom Metazoa; phylum Arthropoda; class Arachnida; order Araneae; family Araneidae; genus Caerostris; species Caerostris extrusa. The sequence continues at coordinate 18,697 of BPLR01002701.1, read as the reverse complement.
CATTATAAAACTTAACATTAAAAAATTATTGCCATTATTTCAAAGATATTAGACTTTACGCTAACCACAATTTAGAAATATTACCCTTAGGAAGTATTAAGAGCATATCACACTGACTTATTTCTTTATTCAAAAGAAATTCAGCTTTCCCATTTATACAATAAGTTCACGATGTACGACTTCAGCAACAGAAAAAATTTATATAACCACGAACCGGGCTATTCACACTGATTCCAGCAAAATGAGTAATAATTGAGCTACAGAAGATAAACGGCAGATGTTCATACAGCGATAAATTCATTATTTGGGTGTCAACGGCAGTTTTCTTCATTCACGTTGAAATTAACGAAACAAAGAACGTTGAGACCTTTAAAGTAACGATATGACTTTTTATTGAGTTACGCTATCAACTTTTGGAATCCATCGAAAAATTCAGGTTATTCATCTATAGTATCCATCCGTTTAAAAAAAAAAAAAATTTGAGTTCAGGAAATCAATGCCCAGTCCAACAAACCAAAGGCGTAGAAACAAAGTCCATGAACGTAAGTGTAAGTAAACGTTAAAATAATGTTAAAGTATTGTTAATAATTAAGGTTAAAAGCAAACGTCAAAATAATATTAAAGTAATTATAGTGTGCAATGTAAATAAGTATTAGTGTAATCTTTCAATCACTTTATAATATAAATAATAATGCAATATAAAATAATTTATTGCAATTGTTAAGGTTGTTAACAAATACCATATATTTGTGTAAATATGTATTTTCTTTAGTACATAATACGCCATTAATTAATAATTAAAGAATTACCTAATATTTTCATATATCTAATAAAATGGAGGCAGACAGTTATGATGACACGATGCGATAAGAGTATAGCTGGTATTTTTTTTCATTGTAATATTATATATTTGTTACTATTGATATATTGCGTAAAACATACGCTTTCTTTAAAACTCGTAATGTAAAACATAGATTTCAACTGATAATGTAAAATATAGAAAATTTATAAAATAATGGAATGACACATTAATTTAAAGATATTTCTGCTAATGATATTTAAATATTTTTAGAGTTTCATCTTATTTTTATAATTAATTATTTTAATTTTTAAAATAAGGTGAAATAAAGGCAATATCAATTTGATGTGTTTTTTGTATTTGTATTTTTACCAACCACTTATTACTAAATGTGGTTTGGAACTTTAATTATGGAAGTTATTATAGTTTCCTTACTTTTTATAACTTGAACAATTAAAATTTCTCATTAAATAAACTCATCACCATTATACCAAACCATGAACGATTTAAAAACTGAAATATCTTTCACAATTAGATAGAAAATTATAATAACACACCCAAAAAAAAAAACTTTCAATTATCTAATCTTCTTTCTAAATCATTACACTTACCAACCTTAAGAAAAACTAAAAGAAACGACTAACCTCCAAAGAACGTTTCAGGTAATGAGACAGAACATGGGGAGACTGGCGCCTGGACACTACATAAACAATGAACCTTCCTCCCACGCATTCCGATCCCCTATCCCGGATTCTTTTCCTGACTCCTTCATTCCTGGAAACTGGGAATCATTTGGGGTCCTATCACAGGGGACAAACGATGTTAGCTCACTAAAAGACTGAGCAGTAACTGCACCAATAATTCGGAATTGAATTCGATTCTTCTCCCATCTTTTGTTGGAACTCCGTTCCAGTGAAGAGAGAGTAATTTTTTGATAACATGTAGACGTGTAAATGAAAATTTATTATAGTTGTAACTTTTTGTTGAGTTAAGTTGATTGTAAAGTGGCATGAATTAGAATAGCCTTTTGTGAATTAGTCTAGCCTTTTTTATACATCTCAACTAAAGCGTGAATAATTTAGCGAGATATTTTTAAAATTCAATATTTTTATTGTCATGTCGCTCCATACAACTCAGAGTAATTATTTAAAGAGGATCTAAAAACATTTTAAATCTAGTGTAATTTTTCAAAAAAAGACTTTTGGTAATGAGGCGTTTAAATTATTCCAAAAATATTCCCCAAACAATAAAGAGAATAAAAACTAGCATTTTCCACTACTATGGTGAAAATTGTTGTAAAGTGCAACAGTTTTTAAAAATACACCATTTAATTAGTAGAAACAATTTTACTATTTTTTTTATCAGAGTTCTTGTATTTCAAATACTCACCATGTACCAAGATTAGTTGCTGATGACAGAAAAGGGGTTTACCGCTTCGAATTCGTGTGTCGTGTAAGAAAAATAAATTCTGACACTAAGACCTGATTCGTCGCTCAGTAGCAAACGTGCGCTGCTGGTGAGCATTAACGCTGAGGTTCAATCCACTGTCTGCTTTGTTGTAGACACTGCTTCAAAAACAAGGAGACTCGGTGACATTTGTGATGTTCAGGCATCCTGCCTCGGGAGTCGAACTACTTGGTGGGAGTTTTCCGGGTTTTTCTGCCATATGATACGCAAATGGGGGTAGTTTTCCCTAAATTTTCTCCCGGAAGGTACTTCCCTCATTCTTCAGCGACACGAAGCCAAGTCAGACTTCCAACTATAGGTCACAACAGAAGTTGCCGCGTCCTTCCATGAGAACACATGGGTTCATGGACTTGGTCTAGATGTTCTTGTCGCCCAAGTGGGATAAGTATTGACTCAGAAGTCAGAAAATGAATACTCAGCATCCACAGTTTATAGAAAATAAAATTTTTAATATTTGCCTTCTACTGTATCCTAGGCATCTCACCGTTAGACCACGAATAGAGTAATTTCGCTGAGATTAATAAAATTAAGATATAATTTGAAAACGCATAACCAGTATAAATTAAAATACGAAGCAAATCAAATAGGTAATTAGAAATTCTTAATAAACTTAACGCAAGAACTTTATGATTAGGAGCATTTATGGATAATGTTATCATTAGCAGACTTTTAAAACTTCTTTCTTCATCGGCGCAATAGCCCCATGGTAGGCCAAGGCCGACTGCCTTCTAGCAGGTGACTTTAAAACTATCCCTTATGAATAATATATCTTTGAAAGAAACCTATTCGTAATTTTTTTTTTAAGATGGCATGCCGGTATGTTTTTTAAAAATGTAGATTTAAGATTTTTTTTTTTTTAATAATCTTTCGTATTTGAACAATTTATTCAAAAATATATTTTTTAAAGTATTTTCAATCAGTATTTATATCATAGAGTAAATTAAAAAAAGCATTTGCAATAAATGTTTTCTTTGGCACAAAAGTTACCAGATTTAAGTTCACAGTGGGCATGCCATGACACAAAGAAATATAATAACATCACAATCTCTAGATTGAATCGAATTTATAAGGGCCACTTGAGACCAAGATTGACTGGAACAATTGCCCTATATCTAGGATTCACCTCATCGTCATCTCTCAAGTCACAGACTGACTTACCCATAAATCACGACAAGCTTATGATTTTGGTTACGCTCCGTCAAAAATGTTTGTTTACTAACTTAGTGGATGAGCCACCACTCCTTTGTGAATGATTTTTTTACAGATAAAATATTCTTCTGATTGATGAGATATGATGTAAAAAAAAGATAAAACTGCATAAATTTGGTGAAGTCGCTTATTATTCTTTGCCAACAAAAATTTCTACGTGAGAAAATTTTATTTTGCATTTTCATAGCTATTTATAAACTTATAGCTACCATTGTTGAAATATTATTATACATATTCATGGCTGAAAACTTTTGAGTATATTTTTACATAAATTCTATGGCTCATTAAAGTTTGTTGAACAGTTTTTCCCTCAAATATTAGATATTCCTCATCAAAATACATGAAAATGTTAATGTATTTCTTTCATTTGTTAGCCCCTCATTTCAGAAAATTATTTTTCATGCTTGCATGCATGTTATTTACTCTTCTAATGTTTTAAATTTGTAAAAAAAAAAAAAGCAAGATTTGTGTTTGAAATCATAAAATATGCATTCATTTTCCTGAGCAAACATTCACAATAGCGTCACTTTTTATTTTTTTAACTGTTATTGTTGTAGTTTTCAAGTCCATTTTATGATGTTTTAACTAAGTTTTAGTTTTTATGTCTTCAAAAAACCTTTTTCAGAAAGCAAAATATGATTATTTTCTTAATATCAATTTAAGATGCATATGATAATTTTGTGTCCTTATAAATTTTTTAAATGTTTTTTATGTACAATGATTGTAATTTGACTTTCACATTAATTTTATATTTTCTTGAAAAAGATTACTGCCTTTTTTCTTATATTTCTGTAAATGCGATATATCTACAGTTGAGTATTCAAACAGTGGTCTGGCAAAATCAATAGCTATACTATGCTAAAAACGCAAATTCTTGTTCGATCACTCTATAAATAAATAATAAAAAGCTTCATAAATAAAATCTAAGAGGAGAGAGATAAAGAGACACCTGGGCCATACAAGAAAATGAAGAAAATAACATTGAAAAACCAATTTTAAAGCATACCTAAGGCAAATTTTACGTCATACTCAAGAGGAAAAAAAAGATATCATTTATTGTAATACCAGAAATAGTGCTTCAACACGAAATTAAAACAATGGATGGTTGGGACAAAGGAACAGCTGAATCCCTGAAAACTTTTTAACCCAGTTTGCTGTCAATCAGGAAAAGAATAAATACTTGCGAAATAATGTATTTGAGAGGAAAAACCCTGAATAAATGCAAATATTAATATCTTGAAATCAAGTGGAGTACCAAAAATACAGTATGATTGAAATGACGAAATTTATTTACGAGATTAAAAGAAACTGTTATATAAAAAAACTGAAGCACCATGCAAGAAAGTACTTAGAATGTGATAAAATAGGACTTCAGAATAATGAAAAGATTTAAAGAGTTCTCGAATATTGAAATTGTGATTAAAAAGTATATAAGTTAACTAAAGTTAAATAGCATCGTGTTCGATCAGTACTTGGGAAGGTGATCATCTGGGAGCAACATGTGAAGATGGCATACAAACATTCCCCCTCCCCTGAGACATTCGCTCGTTGAGACGTGTGGTCAAATGGCAAAGTGCAGAATCTGCTGTTCATCTACCTGGAGGTATATGCTCTTTAGGCACGCAACTGCTTGTGGAATGTGAGTATGATGATTACTACACTTTCCATTTCGTGCCTGGAAAGACTCTTCTCATAAACGACGACATAGAAAATAACATCCAATCCATCCCTTACACAGAATTCCTCTCCCTCGTTGCTGCTGTCCAGTATGTTTCTAAAATTGAATAGCCGGTAGCAAAAATTTGTATCTTATCTAACTCAAAGTACAGAAATGCGGTGCATGGTTATTTCTGAATGGGTGTCTACCTCATTTTTTATTGAAGTTTTGAATCACTCTTGGACAGATATTCATCAAATGAATGAACATTTCTGACATCAAATTTATATAAAATACCAGTGTTAATCCCCGTCTGTGTTAAACAAACGTTTTTTTTTTTACGTTTTTTTTTTTTTAAATATCCACAAATAATGTTAAATTAACACAGATTATAATAATTACCATTCAAAGGGTTATAAATTACATCTAACTGAGATGAAAGAGTGAATTAGATTAAGAGATTTAAGAAGCTTTTTTTAGATTTAAGAAGTAATCTGAATCTACTGATAAAAATTTATGGTACCTGACAGATTTAATCAATTAAAATCAAACGTTGTGAAGAAAATTTATTTAAAAGTAATATTAATGCTTTACAAATTAATTGGTGCAAAAATTTTAATAATGACAAAGATATAGCAGATATAATAGATTCCTAAAGTAACAAGCGTTCCTCTTAAAATGCCCATGCCAAGATATATTACAAACAATACTGACTAAATCAATAAACAAAGGCTGATCTTTATTTTTATTAGCACGTATGTCTAAAACATAAATAGGTATATTCACTATAATGTCAACATATATTTAACACCCACCCTTATTTATTATAATTATTTTATTTCTCAAATCATTTTTCATGCTCTATTTTTTTTAAATCAAATCAGATTATTACGGTGCAAATTTATCTTCAAAATAGTTTTCTGTAGAGAAATAATAATTTTTTAGCACAGTAAATGTTTTAGTCATTTTCTTAACTTGGGAGTGAAGTCAAATTACACAGTCAGCCCGATTAAATAAATATTTATAATTTTAAATGTTAATCATATTTATGCAATTTTAAATTACATATTTTAATATGAATCATACGCAAATATTGAATTAATTTAATTAATTGGTAAATATTTAACTAATTATATATTTACATATTACGCACATGTAAATATGTAATGTAATGAGTTTCAAACTTTTCTCCTTATTTTGATTTCATTGAATTAAATCATTTTGCAATACTATAAGAATATTTAAAAAAGTATTTTGCAATGAATCTCAATATTTATTTTACAAATTAAAAAAAAAATTCCTTTTAAATAAATTATGATTTCACATTATTACGAATTCTCTGATGAATAAAATCATATCAAATATTACAATCCAATACAAAATCTCTCTATTATCGTTTTCTAAATTTAAAACATGTTTTTTCCTGATATAAAATATTTTTAATCTATTTAATTTAAAAGCCCATTTTTATTCACTATTGTTGTTTTCTTTCTATAATATAATTTCGGATTTGTATCTTATTTAAAAATGAAGCACGCTTGATATTTTTAAATAACTTTTGAAAACTTACGAGCTCAAAAAATAATGAGCAGAAATAAAAAGAACAATAGTGCTACAAGTCTATATTTTTATCTCATTTTTTCTAAATTTAAATTAAGAATTCCTTTCAAACTGAATATAAATAACTAAAGCAAAAATACTTATCAAATTATTCTTAAACCTAGCATAAAATATTCTATATTAAAAAAAACTATTTTTAAAATTATTTATTGATATCGAATTAGAAAATAAATTAGTTTTCTCTAGTTTTAAAATATACTTCTATAACAAGAGAGAAAAAACATAGTTAGCTTCAATAAACATTTCATCATAAATTAAAATATAATACTTAATTTTATAGTTATAAGATAATTTAATTAATTTCATTTTTTAAAAAAAACTTAGAAGTTTAGTTATTTTTTTAAAAGTTAGGAGCAACTTAATTTCTTCAAAAAAATGTACTAAAATCGAATTTTCACAAATACAAATTGTATGTAAAAAATAATTTAATCAATATAAACTTATTTAATTTATTTGGAAAATAAAAATCTTAATTGTCAAAGATCAAAGGATTTCAGTGATAATGGAATGTTCATTTGAAACAAAAAAAAAATTAGAATATTGCTTCGAAATCAAATTAAAACCTATATATTACTAATAATGCAAAAAAAAAAAAAATTAGTGCTATAAAAATATTTCCCAAAACAAAAAATTACAATAATAACACAGTTATAAATTTAATTTACTTAGAGTGCATTAATTAGACTATTGTTTTAATAAGATTTCTCATTCTTTGATTTATGATTGCTTCCGCCATCTTACTTAGAGTTCAATTATTAGTGTTTTTGTACGGTATATGTTTTGCTCTGAAAAACGAAAAGATTATGCGAAGATAGTAACAGAATGTCTTCCACTTACAGATGATCAGTTTGTTTGGAGTTTTACGGTTTTCTCTTAATACAACATCAGATATGATATAGTAACTATTGAAAGTTTTGTCGGAAATCATTATTCTTCTAAAAATCTTATAACACATCGTTAACTTAACCTACCGAAATAATATTACCCATTATAATTTATTCTTCAAGTTTAATATATTAATGATCCAATGGAAAAAAGCATAAAAAATGGATAAACTAAAAGTTACACAATTAATCTTCACAAAGATATTATATCTCTTTAAAATATATATTTCCTTTGTTTGGATATTTTCGTTAAATACGCATTTATTAATCTTCTAAAAATCTTAAAACATCAACTAAATGACGTATATTAATTATTTTATTTTTCAAGTTTAAAAAAAGCATAAATGGCTAAAGATATTAAACCTTTTTTATTTCTTAAAAAATTTATTAATCTTCTAACAGAAAAAAAAAATTTAAATAAATGGCAAACATCTTAAAAATTGTTCATAAGATACAAAAACATCAATATCCAAATAAAAATTGACAAAGCTGTATCTAAAAACTCATCGTTTGATTCAGGATATACTTATTAGATATATTAAATCAGATCCTCATCATTATCAGATATACTAAACTTATCGAAGTTTAGAACCGTGTAATGAAATGTCAATATTGAGTTCATCCAACTCTACATTTCCCCTTTCTTCACTCTGATCAGGTAGCACCATCCAGTCTTTTACTCATTCTTGGAGCAAATCTTCTGCCTTTCTGTATCCTTCATGCCCCGTCTGAAGTTCTTATTTTGTTAGGATCAAACACCTCCACTAAAACCAGCGGAAGTGCAAAGTCGACCTTTAAATCCCATCGGCCTTGACGGAGACAATGATTTATCTTGTTGTGCGTGGCCTTTTTTGATTTAGGAAGCACCGATTTGTTCGTACGTTTCTTGATAGCTGTCCAGACAGTTTATTTGCCAGCCGTAAAAAGAAATAATTGGTATTGGCATTAGAAAGTACGAAATAGAGCCTATCATCGCAAATAAATTTGTGCAATTTAAATGGCTAAAATTTTCTTTTTAGGTATTTCATTTAAAATTTGTTGGAATAGAATCAGTAGCTAGGGAATAATTTGCATTTCAATAACATTGTTAACTATATTCTGTAAATAAATTTTTATATGGTATCCTTTCTTTTCTTTTTTTACATTTGGAGCCTTTTGTGACTCGTAACAATTCTTTATCAGTCCACTGTCTAGTAGGAAAGGTTATCTACATTTCTACAGAATTTCAAAGTTGACTGAGTTAGCAATTGCGTATCTTGTAGGAGAAAGCATTTAAATAAGTCATCAGATGGCCAACTATTGATTCGAAATGCTCTTCTCTCTGTTCTATACATCGTATGTTCTTATATATAACAGAAATAATAATAAAACATGCCAGAAGCGGATTCGAACAGTAGAACGTTACCTTCGTGCGTTACATGTTACCCACATTCGCATGTTACCTTACAAGTGTTAGCGGTGAATCTCAGGTTGGAATTTCATCAGATTGGACAGTATCAAAATATTTTAGTATTTGACTTTCAGTTTAAAGGAGCAGCCTGGGTTTTGGTACCACAGGCTCCAGGTTCGAATCCTGGAGGTGGTAATCTGACGAAGGCATTAATATCATTTATCATACAATTTAATTAAAATAACTGTTAATAATTTAAAATGCTCCTTCAATTACAACATTAAATGCTAAAACAAAACTAATTTATCAGTTATAATATTATAAACTTTTAATTATTTTAATGTTGTTATAAATATTTTAACATAAAATATTTCATGTTTATTTTGTTATATAAACATGTATATAACATAAAAACAAAACATGTATAATATAAACATGTATAAACATACAAACAAAATATTTGATGTTTTGTATGTTATGAACACTAAACAATTTAACATAAAACAATTTAACATAAAAAACAATTTAACATAAACAATTAAAACAATTTAACATAAAACTGAGAAAGGAAAGGTTTTATTCTTTTAATAATATTTTGTAAAGATTTTGAAATTTTGTAAAGATTTTGTATGTTATGAACACTAAACAATTTAACATAAAACAATTTAACATAAAAAACAATTTAACATAAACAATTAAAACAATTTAACATAAAACTGAGAAAGGAAAGGTTTTATTCTTTTAATAATATTTCGTAAAAGATTTTGAAATCTTTAAGTTTAAAAAATATGAATGACTTTCTCTTTCGAATGCTAATATCCCAATATTACCATAAACCAACATCGTTTATCTGACGGAAATGCATTTATTTTTTATACTGCGAAAAGAAAGAGAATTTCATTTTTTACACAAAATCCAACCTCATTTTTCTCATGTATAATTTAAATAACTCTTTTAGCAAGAAAACAGCACGATTAACTAGTTTTTAAAAAGGCAGTTTATTTTGCGTTGAAAAAATAAGTATACTTTATTGCTGACATAAATTATGAACCTAGCTGAAATGAACTTTTTTTTTTTTAGAATAAAAAAGAAAAAGAATTTAATTTTACTTTGAATATTTAAAAGAGAAATATTTTGTTGTTTCATACAATTTTAAAATGTAAAGATAAAAATCTTAAAGAAGAAAAATGTGTTTTCTTAACTTTTTTTTATCTTATATCTTCAATGGATGAAATACTAAATTTTTAAGAATTATTAAGATGCTAGTTTTTCTATTTTAATGGAACAAAACTTGCATTCATTAAAAAGCCGACTGAGTTCCCTGATTAGTTATGATAACGTAGGAAGCATTTTTATTTCAAAAAAAATTATAAAGAAGGAAATATTCTAAACAGGGGTACAAATATGAAAATGTGAACAGAAGTTGTTTTTATTAAACTGAAATTATAAATCTATCAACCGAAATAGGAGCAAACTTGCCAAGAGACTAATTGCAACATGGGGAGAAAGAAAAAAAAAAGGAAGAAAAATGTACTCACAGGCATCTCCGCTTAGAGAAAATGTAAAGAAGGTGTATTCTATATAGAAAAATAAGAATTCAAAATTTAAGTTCCCACCTTGGTATAATACAACACGGTCATTAATTCGAGCTATAAATACATGAAGAATATTACAACATTTTGAGATAAAAGTTGCATCAATTTTTCAAGAAACTGTTAATATCTTTCTCGACCTTTATTAAACTACTACACTATTAGGCTAAGGTAGCTATTAACTTTTGAAACTTTTACCAGCCACCTTTCAAAAAATTGTTTCTGTTCAGGTTATTTCCACAAACATTTATTTGGATCTATTCACCCCCCTTCAACTTCTTTATGAACTTCAAACATTTCTGTAATAATTCCCCAACGTCCTTAACTTTTAAAAACCTCAAAAAGCTGTTCAACCCCCTGCTAATTTAGTAAAAAAGTAACAGTGGTGAAATCAGTAGCCTCATTTAATCTTGCAGAATAACACGTATAAATTTCTTTTCTTTATGAATCTACAGAATTGGTGACGTCCTGGTAATCCAAATTGTCTGTCTAACCAGATATAAATTAATTTCAGAGTTAGTGCATTGCAAAAAATTGTGAACCCCCAAACTACCAACATTCTGAGGACTTCGCAAAGACATTCTATCAATTAATACTTTGAAAGGCATGATTCAGAAGTGTGAAGAAACCAGCTTACTAATAATTTAGCCTAGAAGAGGAGTGAAACAGGTGTCAAAACAGACAATTACAGAATGCTTCTATCGCACTTGGTAGACAGCAACAACTAGACAAAGTCCAAGAGACCATGGGGTCTAATGAAAGGAAAGTGTAGCTTCTGTTGTAATGAAATACTACCCTTCGGTAGAAGGGAAGAAGTCTGACTTCGTTCCGCGAAGCTGATTTTTTAAGCGGTAGAATTGTCAGTCCTACGCTTAATAGTAATATTAGACCGAGAATTACGGCTTAAAGTGGATTCCGAACCTCTACATACATACATGGTATCGCTGGGTGTCGAACTCGAAACCTGTGACATCGAGCGCCAGATCACTAGTCACTCGGCCATCAGGCCGTTTAGAAATGCTTCATAAACTTAACGCATTATTGTTATGAGCATTATTGTTATTATTTATATTATTATTGTTATGAGCATTCATGGATTATGTTATCATTAACAGACTTTTAAAACTACCCCACGTAAATAAAAATTATTCAAGACATTAAACACCTTAGAAAAAAGCATATTCATAAAAGTATAATTTTTTTAAGATGGCGTGTTTTTTTTTTTTTTTTTTTTTTAAGTAAAGATTGAGATATTTTGAAATAATTTTTCGATTGAACAATTTATTCAAAAATATTTTTAAAGCAGCATCGCGTAATATCAAAAAAAAATGTATATGCGATAAATGTTTTTTTTTTTTTTTGCACAAAAGTGACCAGATTTATGTTTACAGTGGACATGGCAAGACACAAAGAAAGATATAACATCACAATCCCAAGAGATTGAAATAAATTTATAAGGGCCGCTTGAGACTAAGATTGAGAGGGAAAGTTCTTTGATATCTATGTTACCAAGCCATCACCACCGACGACATCTCACAAGTCACTCACCGAGTTCCCCCAAAATCACAACAAACAAACTTATAACTTCGGTTATGCAAGTCAAAAAATGTTTGTTTACCAACTTCTATCATTTGGTAGAGGAACCAACATTTCTTTGTGAATGAATTTTTATAGATATAATATATCCTCCTGATTTATGAGATAACAACGTAAAAAGATTAAACTGCATAAATTTGGTGAAGCCGGACATAATTCTTTGCCAACAAATAGTTCAAACCCAGGAACTTTTATTTTGAATTTTCATAACTATTTATAAATACAGTAACATTGTTGAAATATTATTATACATATTCGTAGCTGAAAACTTTTCATTATATCTTTACATAAATTCTGCGGTTCATTAAATTGTTTGAACTGGGTTTTTTTTTTTTCAGAAATATTAGATATTCCTCATCAAAATGTAGGAAAATGTCAATGTATTACTTTCATTTGTTAGCCCCTTATTTCAGAAAAATTATTTTTCATGCTTGCATACATGTTATTTACTTTTCTAATGTTTTAGGTTTGTGAGCCTTTTGCATAAAAATAAAGCAAAATTTGTATCTGGAATCATAAAATATGCATTCATTTTCCTGAACAAACATTCATAATGAAGTCTTTTTTTCATTATTTTAATTATTATTGTAGCTTTAAGGTCCTTTTTACGATATTTTGTCCAGGAATTAATTTTTATATCTTCAAAAATTTTTAAAAACAAAATAAAATACAATTCGTTTCTTAAGATTAATTTAAAAAGATATGATAATTATGTATTCTTATAAACTTTTCAAATGTTTTTAAGTACAATGATTGTAATTTTACTGTCATATCAATTTAAATTTTCCTTAAAATGATTACATTCTTTTTCTTAAATGCGATACATATACTGGCGTGTATCCAGACAATAGGCTGGCGAGAATTTTTCACTTGCTGAATACCTTGTCCAATAGCCATACTATGCTGAAAGTACCAATTCCCGTTCGATCACTTTATAAATAAATAATGAAGCTCTATAAATGAAGTCAGAGAGGGTAGAGATGAAGGTGCACCTGGTCCATAAAGGTTATCTCATTTTGGCTGGAAAAAATGAAGAAAATCTCAGTAAAAAATAAATTTTAATGCAATGAATGACATACTGAAGAGAAAAAAAAAAATATTACTTATCATAATACCAGAACCAGTGCTTCAATGCAGCATCGGGAAGTTAAGTTAATGTATGATTGGGATAAAGGAGCAGCTGGACCACGAAAACTTTTATCCCAGTTTGCTGTCAATCAGTGAAAGAATCTACTGGCAAAAAAAAATATTTGACAGGAATAAACTTGAAGAAAACGCAAATATTGATGCCTTGAAATCAGATAGAAAACCAAAAGTACAGAGTATGGTTGGAGTGAAGAATTTTATTTATGAGATGAAAATAGATCGTTACAGAGAAATTGAAGCACCATGCAAAAGGTTGCGTACAGTGTCAAAAAATAAGAATTGAGAATAACGAAACGATTTAAAGAGTTCTCGAATACAGAAATGGTTATTAGAAAGTTTATAAAGTTCGGTAAAGTTAAATGGCATCGTGTTCGATCAATACTTGAAAAGATTACCATCTGTGAGCACCACGTGAAGATGGCATACAAATTTCTCCAGTTACCGACACGTTCCCTCCTCGATACGTGCGGTCAAATTGTGAAGTGTCCCGCCATCTACCTACAGGTATATTCTCCCCGGACACGAAACTTCTTGTGAGATTTGTGCATGGTGATTACTAAACTCTTAATATCGTGTCTGGAAAGATTCTTCTCATAAACAACGACATTGAAAATAGCATCCCCTCCATCCCTTACAGAAAATGCCTGCCTCGTTGGGGCTGTAGAGCAGGGGATGGAGGTGTTTCCAAAGTTGAGTAGCCGGTAGCAAATAATTTGTATTCCCATCTAACTCAATGCAGAAATCTATGCAGAAATGTAGAGCATGGTTTGTTCTGAATGAGTGTCTACCTCATTTGTTATTAATAAAGTCGTGAACCATCTTGGACAGATATTCATCAAATTAACGAAATTTCTGATATCAAATTTAATTAAAATATCAGTTTTAATCCTCATCTATATTAAACAAACAGATTTATTAAGCATTCTTAAACTATCCATGAAAAGCGTTAAATTAACAGAATATCATAGAAGGGAGGGGGATTAACTTGCTTCTAATTGAGATCCGATTTTTAGACTTAAAAGTAATCTCAATCTAATGATAAAAATTTATCGTGACTTACAATTAAAATCAATTAAAATCAAAAATTGTGCTTATTACTTATTAAAATATAATATTAATGCCTTACAAATTAATTGTAACAAAATTTGTAATAATGACAAATATATGTATTCATAATACGACAACCGCTAATGTTAAAATGCGTATGCCAAGATGTATTACAGAATCAATAAACAAAAGCTGATCATTTTTTCTAAAAGTGCATATCTCTAAAGCATAAATAGATATAGATAGTCACTATATTTTCAACATATATTTAACGCCCAACTTTATTTATTACAACTTGTTTCTCAAATCATTGTTCATGGTCTATATTTTTTAAATCAAATAAGATTATCATGATACACTCTATCTTAAAGTTTTTTTATAGAGAAATATTAATATTTTTTAACACAGTAAATGTTATTTTCTTAACGCAGGTGTAAAGTCAAAATACACAATCGGACGGATGAAATGAATATTCATTATTTTAAATAGACCTCATATTCATATAACTTTCAATTACATATTTAAATATGAAGCCTTTGGAGTTTTACGGATTTCTCTTAATACAGCACGCAGATATGAGATAGTAACTATTGAAAGTTTTGCCGGAAATCATTATTCTTCTAAATATCTTATAATACGACGTTGACTTAACCTACCGAAGTTATATTGCCCAATAAAATGTATTCTTCAGGTTTAATATATTAATGGGTCAATGGAAAAAAGCATAAAAAATCGATAAACTAAAAGTTACACAAGATATTATATATTATTGAAATGTACATTTCTTATATTTTTGCCAAGCAATAAATGTCGTATAAATTATTTAAATAAATGACTTGAAACACCTTTTACTTTTCTTAAAAAAATTTCTTAGGAAAAGGTATTCATCAAATAGTAAATGATCATTACATAAAAAACATCAATGTCCAAAAAAAAAAAAATTGTCAAAGGTTTTCCGCATCTAAAACTCATCATTTGTTTCGGGATATACTTATTAGATATACTCAAGTAGATCTTCATCATTATCAGATATACTAAACTTATTGAAGTTTAGAACCGTGTAATAAAATGTCAATATTGAGTTCATCCAACTCTACATTTCCCTTTCTTCACTCTGACAGGTAACACCATCGGAGATACTTTACTCACCCTTGAAGCAAATCTTCTGCCTGTAACTGGACCAATAATTCGGAATTGAATTCGATTCTTCTCCCATCTTTTATTGGAATTTCGTTCCAGTGAAGAGAGTAATTTTTTTGAGTACAGAGTAGGTGTGCAAATGAAAATTTATTATCGTTGGGAGTTTTTGTTGAGTTAAGCCGATTGTAAAATGAACGGAAAGAGATTCAAGTACTTATGGTTTATTTTAACGTTTTATAGATCTCTTGAAAAGTGCTAATAATTTAACTAAAAATTGATAAAAATCGATATATTTGTTATCAAGTCGCTGCGTACAACTCAGAGTAATTATTTAAAGATATTCTAAAAACGTTTTAAATCTTAGTTTTTCATAAAAAAGGAAAAAAAAAATTGTTAATGATGCGTTTAAATTATTCCAAAAAATTTCCACATCTATGAAGCAACCATTTAATTAGTAGAACCTGTTTTACTAACTTTTGTCAATGAAAGAAGAGTTTACACCTTCGAATTCGTGTGTTGTATATAAAAAGAAATTTCGTGTCAAGATAATAAACAACCTAAAATAATGTCAAATTTCCAAATTGCCCATTTTTTGACACAGCTATGAATAGAAACAGCTTTTAAAAATTCACATCAGAAAATAAATTAATTAGTAGAAATATGCGATTAGAAATGTTTTATTGCTGTTGCTTGGTCTGCACTTGGGTGAACTTTTTGTCAGGAGTTCTTTATGTTGGAGCTAAATATTCATAGGGTTGTCATCTACCAAGATTAGTTGGGACCTGGCTTCATGGATTCCGCACTACTTCAAATATGAAGAAGAACCGAAACCTACACCTTCACTCGAATTCTTTTGTTGTATACTTAAAAGTATTATTGCTATAAGCATTTATGGTATGTCTATAAAATTACACTGATGTCATTAAACATCTTAGAAAGAAACCAATCATGAGTGATTGCATGCATATTTTTGAGAAAATAGTAAATAAACAACCTTTAGTAAATAAAAATTATAATATTTGTTTTTTAAGCTGTCCTAAATGGCAACTTCACTGAACTATGAATAAGAATAATTTCACACTCTATGTTGTTAAAGGGCCAGTAAAGAAATATTTTTTGATATCGAGGTTGATAATGTATCAGAAAATAAATTAAAATACGAATCTAATAAAATGTGATTAGAAATTTAAGTTAATGAATAATTTTATTGCTTTTGCTTCTTATTCCACTTGGGTGACAGCAAAACTACACCAAATCCAAAACCCTGTGTGTTCTCATGGAAAGAGCGCAGTTTCTGTTATGATGGAGCACCCATAGGTTGCTTAGAAGTGAAAAATAAAACTGATGACTTTTTCTCGAATACAGGGTAGGGATTGTCGATCCTACGCCCAACAGTCATATCAGACAGGGACGGT
The DNA here is from genome assembly GCA_021605095.1 of Caerostris extrusa. Lineage (NCBI taxonomy): Eukaryota > Metazoa > Arthropoda > Arachnida > Araneae > Araneidae > Caerostris > Caerostris extrusa. The sequence goes on along the minus strand of BPLR01002701.1, from coordinate 1,735 downwards.
CCACGGCTTCCCATCTAGTGGATTCCGCACTAACTTCTAAATATGTGCATAACGATTACTACCCTTTCCATTTCGGTCTGAAAGACAATTTCATAAATAAAGACATCCCGAAACCTGTGGCCATCGTTGCCACAGGTTTAGCGAAATGCAGAGCATGGTTCGTGTCCCAGCGATGCAGATATTCCTTAAATTAATGTAAATTTCTGACATCAAATTTATATATACAAACTCTATATTTCTGTAATTAAATGAGATTATCCCGACGCAATTTTATCTTTAAAACGGTTTTCTGTAGAGAAATATTACTATTTTTAGCACAGTAAATGTTTAAGTATTTTCTTAACCTAGAGTAAAGTCAAATTACAAATTCAGCCGATGAAATAAATATTCATTATTTTAAATAGACCTCATATTCATACAACTTTAAAAAGTACATGTTTAAATATGAACCATATGTAAATATGAAATTAATTGGTTCGTAAAAATATTTAATTATGTAATGTTTAATATTTATGTACGTTGTTTTACATTCATATAATGTCTAATATGCAAGCATGTAATTAATTACATATTTACATATTAAACTCATGTAAAATGTAACGTAATGAGTTTCAAACATATGAACTTTTCTCCTTATTTTGATGCCACTGAATTAAATTATTTTATAATTATAAAAATATTCAAAAAAAAAAAAATATTTTGTTATGGATTTCAATATTTATTTTACAAATTGAAAAATAAGTTTCCTTTTTAAAAAAAAATCATTATTTCACGTTATTAAGAATTCTCTGGTGAATAAAATCATATAGACTATTGCAATCCAATAAAAAATCTCTATCCTCATTTTCCTAATTTAAAAACATGTTTTCTCCTGATTTAACATTTTTTATCTATTTAATTTAAAAAGTAAATTTTTATTCACCATTATTTTATTTTTTTCTGTAGTAAAATTTAGGGTTTGTATGTTATTTGACAATAAAACACGATTGATATTTTTAAATAACTTTTCAAAACTTACAAGCTCAGAAAGTATTGAGCAGAAATAAAAAAGAACTATATTTATTACAAGCCTCTCATTTTCTAAATTTAAATTAAGAATTTCTTTCAAATAAATATAAATGACTAAAAATAATACTTATCAAATTATTTTTACACCATAGCATAAAAATATTCGATGTAAAAAAACTAACTTAAACTAACTAACTTAAATTATAAAATAAATTAGTTTTCCTTAGTTTTAAAATTTTTTTTTTTATAACAAGAAATTGAGAAAAACATACCTAGTTTCAATAAACATTTAATCAAAAATTTAAATATAATAAAATAATTTTATTGTTATGAGGTAATTTTATTAGTTTCTTTTTAAAAATAATATAAACTTTTTGCGTTTAGTTATTTTTATGTGTTAGGAACAATTTAATTTTCTTCGAAAAAAACATAATAAGATCATATTTTTTAACAAATGAAAATTGTTTGTAAAAAATAATTTAATCAAAATAAACTTATTTCATTTATTTTGAAAATAAAAATCTTAATTGTAAAAGATAAAAGAAAACAATAAAGGAATGCTTATCTTAAGCAATGAAAAATTAGGAATGATTTTAATCCAAAATAAAATCTATATATTAATAATAATACAAAGAAGAACAAAAAATTGTTGGTATAAAAATATTCTCCAAACCAAAATAATACAGTTATATATTTAATTTAACTTATATTGCATTAATTTACATCA